>QGQB01000355.1:0-13442 GCA_003385265.1 Neonectria hederae | reverse complement strand
TACCTCCCCCTCCCACTTCCACGCTCACCCAATCCAACCCGCCCCCCAGTCCAGTCCGGTCCAGTCCAGTCCTGCCCGTCCTGTCTGTCCTGCCCGCCCGTCCTGCCCCGTCCTGCGGCGCTCCCGTGCCTCTGAAATCTGTCCTACCCTTTTCCCCGTCGCCCTCCCCCATCTTTCTTCTTTCCATATGAGTTCTATGAACTCCCGCTTCAAGAGCTTTGGCTTCGGAAAACGCAAATCCGCAGCAAGCATCCAGACCCCCGAGGGTCTAACCCCGAGCCCGACCCCTCCTCCCGGCCAAATACCTCAGCAACACCCTTCCTACCAACATCATCCTCCCCAACAGCAGCAACACCCGCAACATCCTGTTCACGCTCCCGCACCCTCCATCGGTGCCTCTTCCTCGACCACCAGCCTCCCAATGAATCACCCGGGCTCTGGTAACCGTCCGCCCAGTTACTCGGCCAACTTCCCGCCCGGTCAGGCTCCCCTTGGCCGCACCAGTCCTCTCGTCAACAACCAGAACCGTACCCCTCCCAGCCAGATGGTAGGAGGTCCTCCCCCGATCAACACCGGCGCCCCCGTCGGATATCCTCCCGGCATGAATCAAATGGGCCAGGGACCTCCCCCGATGGGTGGTCCCCCAGGTTTCGGACAACAGCAACCTCCTCCCGTCCAGGGCTATCCTCCCGCCGGTGGTCCCCCGCCGCAAGGTGGCCCTATCGGTCAGCAGTTCCAGCAGCGGGGTAACCCGGCCGCTGAGGTTGAGGGTGCCAGCAGGAGCAAGGCCCAGCTGATCGTCGGTATCGATTTTGTACGTATCCAGACGACCTCAATGAAGATGAATCGCAATCGCTAATGCCGCCTCTTCACAGGGAACCACCTTTTCTGGTGTCGCCTTTGCCTTCGCGACCAACAACGAGGCCAAGGAGGATATCATCACCGAGTGGCCAGGCGCTGGCAACTTGACAAAGCAAAAGGTGCGTCACAACCCCAACGGCAAGCTTGGATTTTTCATGCCAAAAGTTCGATGCTAAACTCGAGTGCTCCAGATCCCAACCGTCCTCTACTACGACCAATATCAGAAGGTGGTAGGATGGGGTCCCGATATCGCCGATGCCCTGGCGCCCACCGGTTACCCTAAGCCCGGAGTGCAAAAGGTCGAGTGGTTCAAGCTGCAGCTAATGCTGAGCGGAAACACTTACATCGACCCCATCAACCTGCCTCCTCTGCCCCCAGGCAAGTCCGAGATTGACGTCGCCGCCGACTACCTCTTCAAGCTCCGCCAGGCTATGCGCACGGCTCTGCAGAAGACCCTCGGCGAGGTGTTCAACCGAGAAGAGCGCAACATCCGATACTATCTGACCGTACCCGCCATCTGGAACGATGCTGGCAAGGCCGCTACTCGATCTGCCGCTATTCAGGCTGGTTTCCTCCGAGACGAGAACGACAACCGCTTGACCTTGGTCTCTGAGCCCGAGGCCGCTGCGCTCTTCTGTTCCAAGACTGGCCTGCTGAACCTTAAGGTCCACGATGCCGTCCTCATTGTCGATTGTGGTGGTGGTACCGTCGATTTGATCGCCTACGAGGTCGAAGAGGAGAACCCCTTCACCGTCGCCGAGTGCACGGCCGGTTCGGGTGACTCGTGCGGTTCGACCGCCCTGAACCGCAACTTCAGTAACATCCTGCGAACCAAGATCCGCAAGATGAAACTGCCCGATGGGTCCAAGACGGCCGGTCGCGTCTACGCCAAGTGTATCATGGACTTTGAGAACCGAATCAAGGCCGACTTCCGGAATAACGGCCAGAAGTGGGCCGTCGACGTCGGCATCGAGGCCGAGTTCCCCGAGGCCGGTATTGAGGAGGGCTACATGACTTTCACCAACGAGGAGATTCTCCAGTGCTTTGAGCCCGTCGTCAACCGCATCCTGGAGCTTGTGCGCAATCAGATCATCGCCATTCAGGCTCAGAACCGCACCCTGCAGAACATTCTAGTTGTGGGTGGTTTCGGTGCCTCCGAGTACCTGTTCCAGCAGATCAAGCTGCACGTCCCGCCTCAGTTCCAGTCCAAGGTCGTCCGACCCATGGACTCTGTCGCCGCCATTGTCAAGGGTGCCGTCACTGCCGGTATCACGGAGCGAATCATTACCCATCGTGTGGCCCGTCGTCACTACCTTATGGCCACTCTACAGCCCTTCAAGGAGGGTTACCACCCCGAGGCCTACCGAGTGCCCTCCCTCGATGGCAAGGACCGCTGCAAATTCACCCGCCAGATTTTCGTCCAGAAGGGCCAGAAGGTCAAGAGCGGCGAGCCTGTCAAGGTTTCTTTCTTCCGACAAGTCGCCCCCGGTGCCACCCTCATGTACGAGGATGTACTGTACGCCTGCGATGATGATGTCTGTCCCGAGTATACTAAGGATCCCCGTAAGTTTTCATAGAGCCTTGATTTTATGCTTTCAAATACTAACATGTCTCAATAGGTATCAAGGAGGTCGTTACCCTCACCTCAGATCTGTCACGCAAGAACCTGGAGAAGGACTTTGAACGCATGGATACCCCTCAAGGCACCTTCTACCGTGTCTACTTCGATATTTACCTGACGCTGGACGGTTCCGAATTCAGTGCTGAGCTTGTCTGCCAAGGCGAGGTTATGGGCCGTTGCCGGGCACGCTTCCGGTAGATGGGAAGCCGTGGAAGGAAAGAGAACGCAAGTGGACGATACATTTCGGGTTTTGCTTAGAAACCATATGATACCTCGGAAAAGACAAACGCAGACGAGACGACAGGGCTGGGATGCCTCTCCCAAGAAGCGTCCTGGGCGCGATGACAGAACGCGAGCGAAGAACGCAGCCGAGGAACATCGTCTTGGAACACGTCCGATTGAGGCTGTGGATACTATGTCGAGGAGCGGGGAGGACTTTTACGGTTGGATGATCTTGGTAAGGGGTTAAATAGCTGGGCACGGTAGACAGACTTACGCGAGCCTTGGAGTTTGCCTTCCGAGTTCCAGGTGGGGGAGGGAGTTGCATGCATGAAAGATCATGATGATTGCTCGGTATATAGACAATTGAAGCCCTCGGCGAGGGAGCGTAATGTTCTGCATTTACTGTGTTTTAACAGTGTGTCATGCATTGGCTGTTCGTCTTGATCGAATTTAAGACAAAATATATTTGAATAAAGTTAACATGGTATTCGATTCAATCTACCTTTTGCGTCCATTTCGAGATAAGCCAGAATGGACGTCAAGGTTAAGGGGGGGTTGGGATGCTGATGGGCTCCAAAAGCGAGGTCAATGCAGAATTAACGCCGACTAGAGTACTAGGAAGCCTTCCATTAGTTTTCTAAGTTGTTGGACCTGGTAGTGCTCAATAGAACAATGGATCTTGTGCCTTTCTCCTGTTCTCTGCCACGTTGCTTTTATATCTAGAGACAGCATTTTACCAGAAGGGGGCAATCATAAACGCCCGACTTAAACCATACCCGGATACTAATGTACTATGTAGACTTCGTGATCGCTAAACGACGCTGAACGGATTTGGTCTTTACCTGAGAAAGAAGTACTACGTACGATGGTAACGATAGTGAGAGAACTCTTGGTGTGCCCATATTAGTCAAGACTTTACCCCCCACAACGGTATGCACTGACTGAAAACGAGCGGCATGTTAATTTAACCAACTGATCTTCAAACAGTTGTTTAATTTTCACGCTTCATTTGCTTATTAACCCAGTAACTTCGTTAAGGGTTGGGCAACCCATCACGGTGGACAGTCACCAGGCATAATGAAATGCGGCGCAGTCAGCAGCCAGGTTGTGTCGACGTAGTACTATGTACTAGTTATTCGGTCGAGACTGAAGGCCGAAGATGAAACAGCAGATGTGCTAGGATACAAAGACAGGCCTCTCTAGAGGAGGAGGACTCCTGGGACTGGTAACTGGCAGACGGAACATGGGGGCTTGCAACGCTGTTGTCAAACACGCTGTGGACTTGTGGAGCGCAAGATTAAGGTGGGAAAGTTTGCTAGAAAGAGTGGCGATCGTCATTCCTGGGTCTGGGGGTGAGACGGGAACTGGGAGGAAAGGGAAAAAGATTTATATCTGGGGATGTACAAATAAAGTCGAGCAATGATGAACAAGTGAAAATGTGGATATATGGGTAAGGTTCGTCGTGTTGGGCGCCTTGGCAGTAGAGATGCCACAACGAGGCAAATGTGGCTTTGGAGAAGTAACGATATGCCCCCGTAATCAAATGGGATCCATATGCCAAGGAAAACGTCTGGATTTTTAGGTAGGAAGGGGTGGGGTTTTTTTGATGAGACATACACGAGGTAGTAGAGGTTTGTCCTTGCCACTAGGCAAAGGTGTGATGATGACTGCGGCCGCGGCTGACTGGGGAGGTGTTTGATATCCCGCAGAAACTCGAGACTCGTGGGAGGGGCTTGAGGGTTGAGACTTGAGGGTTGAGACTCGAGACTCGAGACCTGAGACTTGAGACTTGATGTGCAGGTAGGCGTTGGTTCATTCAACCCACGAACGACGACGACGACGACGACGACGACGACGATCAGAATGTGATGCGCGCGCTGGTCACCGGCCCAGGTACGAAGTATGTACTAATGTAATACTCGGTAGGGCTGGGGCGGCTGCTGACATGCAGGCGTGCTGCGTGCATGCCTCGGCCTCTCCGCCGCCGGCTCGTTGTCACTGCAGTCAGATGAGCATGGCAAGCAAGGCAAGGCAAGGCAGGATGGAGCCTGGGGTTGAAGTTGATGTTCAGACAGGTAGGACGACTTGAAGGAACTACTAATCCATTAGTCTAGGATGCTAGGACTACGAGTAGTAGATTTAGTTAAGGTACTGACTGCCCCCTGACGTGTCCAGGTCGTGTTGAGGTCCAGCCTAGTATGAGGTCACTGTGGAGGACCGCTCCGTCGCCGGATGGGAGCGGGCAGGCAGAATAGACTCTCAGGGGGTGCGGGGCCCTACCAGACTACGTACGGGCATCCGATGCTAGGCTAATTCCCAGGGCAGTCAGTGGTGGAGGCCAGGAGGCCTTCCATTACAGTTTTAGAGGTTCAGGCATGGATGGAACCGTTGGTTGTCCCCTGTGATTGGGTGGTAGGGCTGCTGTCAGTGGTACAGATAGTCGGGGCAGTCAGTCACTGATGGATGATGATGACATGAGATGAGAATGGATCCATCCGGCAGCATTCATGTGATCCATGAATACCTCAGTTTTAACGTTGGTTGTAGAAGGGATGAAGATGGAGGCAATTCATTCATTCCGGATTGCTGAACACTGCCCGGTCTGCGAATTCTCAGTACCAAGTTTGTCCCGCCCGTGCGAATAGACTACTACATCAATTCCACCAACACGAGATCCCTCCCGCCTGTTCCCCACCGCCCAGCTAATAACAACGTCCGCCTTCTGGTGCAAAACAACGGAGTGATTTCTTTGACGTGAGCAGGCTACACTGAGGCCCAGGGTTCTCAGCGTTGTAAGGTAGACAGACTGTCGCTTGCAACCAGGATCCCCATCTCATCCCAGGATCCGACGTCTGCCCCAAGCCCCAGAGGCGCGTGTCCCCCGTCATCCATGTGGCTTGGACTTCACTTCGTAAAGTAAGGTACCCAGCAAAGTACGAAGTAGTACCCCAGTAATTAGCACCTATGGCAATTGCCCTGGCCGAGGGGGCTCTCATTCATCACACCCACTTGCAGCTCGCAGACACACACACAGACGGGACGCACAGTAGAACGGGCACGCACACACTCACACACTCACACGCTCACACGCACACACGCTCACAGAAGACGAGGACTGGTAGACACACGGGCAAGCGCAGACGACACACACACACACATACAGGCACAGGATGGGAGCTTCGGAACCTGATCTTCAGTGACGTCTCCTGCTCGCTCCCTTACCTCGCCTCTCCCACCTTCTCTCACCTCCTTCACATACGAAATACAGAACGTCTCTCTGCCATCGCTCGCGCTCTCCCCGCCGCCCTCCGCAGCCAAATAGATGCAACTCCGCCACTCTCTGGTTCTTCTGGTCTTCTTTTCCTTCTTTCTTCAACTTCTTCCTCCCGTTCCTTCGGGCCCAGATTCACCTCCAGCAATCCATCACCTTTCCGCCCACGCCTCTCATTTGCTTGCTTCCCTCCCTCCTTCTCTCTCTCTCCCTCTCCCCCTGGAGCTGAGCTTGGTTGCTTACTTTGAGAAGAGGGTCCACGCCCACTCTCACACCCACTCTCATCAACGCTCACACCCAAACCAAACCGCGCCGTCCCCCGTCCATCCTTGCGACTCGACCACGGTTCCAACCGCATCGAGTCCACCATACACGAGATCCATTTTCCGCCGACCAACCCCAAACCCCAAAACCAAACCCCGACCGCCAACCCTCGTCTTAACGCTTGACCCGCGCGCCACCCGCTGACCGACGACGGCCTCTTATTTTTTTCTCTCTCCCGCCCCGTCGCCCAAACCTTCATTCGAATGCCCCTCAATGCGATCCGCCTGCGCTCCTCTTCGCCTGCCATCCACGCCGTGGTGAACGCCCAACCCGCCAGGCCCCAGCGGCTCTGACTTCCCTCCTGCGCGGCGCTCCTAGTCTCCGCGCCATCCGCCAACGACATTACCATCGCCATCCACCACAGCTGTGACCGTCGTCGTTTGCCGCCGCCATGTCCTTCCGCGGTGACGACCAACGGCGGTATGGCCATGTGCCTCCCGTCCAGTACCCCGTCGCCGGCCACGGCCAGGATTATCACCAGCAGCAGCAGCCCGACCACCAGCAGCCCGCCTACGACACTGGCCGACGTGCAAGCTTCACTGGCGGCGACGATGCCGCCTACTACGAACAGCCTCCGCCCGCTCGCTCTCCCGCCTTCGCCAACGCATCGTCCGGCGAGGACGAGCTCTTCCTAGGCCACACGCCCGGGTCGCATTCTTCGGCCGGTCGGCCGGCTTACGGCTCCTCTACCGGCGCGCTCTCGGGCTATCAACATCAGTTCCAGGATCCCTCGCCGCCGACACCCTCCCACTCCTATAATCCCCAGAGCTTCGCGCAACCTTCGTCCAGCTTCCAGCGCTCGCAATCCACGACCACCGTGCCCTACCACCACCAGCCCCCGACTCGCTTTGCCTCCACCGCCAGCTCTTACTCTCCCTCGCCCCAGGCTGCCTACGCCCCGCAGGCTTACAATCCCGCCGCTTATGCGGGCACTGCCGCTGTTCCACAACGGCACCCGACACATCATGCGGGTTACAATAACTATGGCCAGGGCTACAGCACCAGCGCATCCTCAGTTTCAGCTTCACAGACCTCCCTCTCTTATAGCCAGTCCATCAACTCCACCTACTCTGGTACTACTTATTCGCAGTCCTCCACCACTTCTCCCGCCATGTCCCACGGCTTCGAGCAACCTCTCCATAGCCCGCCTCTCAGCTCCTCTGCTTCCCAGCCGCAGTCATTGGGGTACGAGCAATCATACAATCAGTACCCGACCAACGCATCGAACGGAACTAGCAGTTCAGCACCTCCGTATCCTACCGACGCCCAGATGCCCGTCGGCCCCTACTACGCTGCCAACGACCACAATTCGCTGTATAATAGGTCATCGCGCTCAAACTCGCAAACCTCCCCGATGGCCTCTCCTGCTGCCGTGCAACCACAGGGATCTCCAAGAATACAAAGGCACCCAACCAACGCACCGCTACCAAGCCGACCATCAGTCAATTTATCTAATCACGCACAATGGAACTCGAATAGCCACCATACTCATGATTACGCGGCCACCCAAGAAAGCATAATGCAGGATATCGAGGCCGAGTTGGGCGGTTCTAACCAACAATCCGAGCCCGCATCCAACGGCCGGTATGCTGACGATGATATCCGGGAATTGCAGCGATTCGATTCGGGCGCTACAACCATTGCCGACCCGGTAAGCCGGCTCACTTCAGGTCGGACCCGTGTTCACTACGACGAAGACGATGAAGACGATGCCGAGGCACTGGCTGGCGTTCTGGCCATGCAACAGGCCGAGCTGGAGGATCAACGGTTCAGTAGCAATACCTTCGGTTATAGTGACATGCCGGTCGTGTCAAACCCCCTGCCGCCTCCCCCAGAAGAACAAGCACAAAGTAGCGACAGCGACGGTTTTGGCGGAGCAGTGGACCTAACGATGCTAAGCGGTGGATATGCCGGCAACTTGACATACGGCAACCAGGTTGGATCTCCTCCAGCCTCCTCGGATCAAGAGACTGCTCGACCGCTACCCACCCCTGGATATTTCCCCACTGCCTACCAGATCACTGAGAGCGCCCCGGCCCTCAAGACTGCCGAGATGGATTACGGTGGGACAGGTGGACTGCAGCCTCCAAACATTCACCGCCTAAGTTTTGATGACGGAGACGAGAATGTATCGCTTCATTCGCAGCAAAGTGGCAACGACTCTCCAAACAAGGACGACTATGGCGATCTCTTCTATCATCCAGGACTCTCGAGCCGCCCCCTTCCTGCTCTACCACCAGCCCCTGGCTCTGACAGCAGCTCAATGCTCTCCGTCCAGACAAGCAATCGCCCTGGCTACCAACATTCTTACTCGCGAAGTGTCGACTCGCGTCCCAGCCAACCCGACACTCCGGAGGCGTACTACAGTGCCGCAGCACCTTATACTACTCCGCAGCCCGAGCGATCGATATCTCTATCCGGCCACACCCATACTCCGGTTGTGCAAGCACCTGCGCGTTCCAGGACCGACGCCGCAGACGAGCGTAGGAAGATGGGTCGACATAATCAGCATCTATCGACCCAGGGACCATTATCGGACTACGACACAGGCAGCAATGCTTCAATTGCCGCGTTCGATGGCATCACCTTGCCCAGTGGCCGCAAGAAGAAGTTTGTGCCTTCCAAGTTGAACGCCGCTGACTTCCGGAGGTGTCTGGAGCCATGGGCTCTCAGTGGCCTCGAGGCCTGGGTTCGTGAGATGGCAGAGGGTGAGCAGGATCTCAAGACCAAGGCGATCGAAGAGGCCTTGATCAACCTCTTTACCGGCAAGATTCCCATGATGAATGTGGCAGATGCGGAGGTCCTCAGCACCCGAGTTGTGTCGCTCATGCTCGAGCAAGACGTTCTTGCGCCCGAAGAAGAATGGGTCAAATTTGGATCCGGCCATATCTCTGGTGTCTTGTGGCAGTTGACCGGCTCGGGATGTTACGCACCTAAGGTGCACGATATTGAGATTGGTGGTCGATGTTACTCTTATCACTGCACTCGAACTGTCAAGAAGGTTGATCTGGAAGATCTCATGCCTCAGGACACCAAGCCTGCAGATGAATGGCATGTCTTCTACAAGCTGAAGAAGGAAGACTGGGAGACAAAGCCAAAGAAGGAGGTTGAACGCCAGAATATTCTCCACGAGATTGTCACTGGTGAAGAGAACTACATCAAACAGCTGGACATCTTCCGCAGATATTACCGTGACCAGCTCCGGGTCATGAACCCGCCTGTTCTTAAGCCCGACAAGAGAGACAAGTTCCTTGAGGCCGTTTTCGGAAAACTCGATACAGTTCAGGATATCAACAAGGACTATCTGCTAGCCCAGCTGAAATACCGACAGCAGGAGCAGGGTCCCTGGATCACTGGATTTAGCGACCTATTTCGAGAGTGGATTCGCAAGGCCAAGTCGATTTATATCGAGTATGCTGCTGCGTACCCGCGTGCTGTGTACATGATCCGACGGGAGGCGGATCGCAACATCCTCTTCAAGCGATTTTTGGAAGAGATGCAGAGGCACAAGGTCACCTCGAAGCAAGACTGGACTCACTACCTGATCACGCCCCTGCAGCGTCTTCAGCGATATATCCTTCTGCTTCAGAGCGTTGAACACAAGATGATCGGGGACAGCGAGGAGAAGGCCAACCTGATCAAGGCAATCAACGAAGTCCAGATAGTTACACATGAGTGTGATGCTAAGGTGGCAGAGATGAACAAGCGAGTCGAGATGATGGACCTGAACAGAATGCTCGTCTTGAGACCGGGTTTCCACTCGGTCCTAAACCTCGACCACTTGGGTCGAGAGCTAATTTTCCAGGGTGAGCTCCAGAGAATGGGTTCCAAGGGTGTGAGGTGGGTTGACACGCATGCGCTGCTCTTCGACCATTACTTTATTCTGGCCAAGGCCGTTATTCCCAAGGACGGCAAGGGAGAGAAGAAGTTTGACGTTTCCAAAGAGGTATGCAGTTCTTTTCTTCCACTAAATGGCCATGACTGACCTCCCGTAGCCTATTCCTATGCCTCTGATGTTCCTGGAGAGCATGAACGACGAAGCAATCCAGAAGCAGAAGGGTATTACTGCCCCTCTTGGCAGAACTACCACTGCCAACACATCAGGGACCCAACTTAACAAGGTGTCGAGCAATACTGGCGGTCGACCTGGCTTGGATCATGTCACAACGAGTTCCTCCATGGGGTCATCACATCTTACCCCTACCAACACCAACGATGCCGAGGGAAAAATCTTGTACCCATTCAAGGTCAAGCACCTCGGCCATGAAGTGTACACCCTTTATGCATCGTCGGCGAGGGACCGTGCAGACTGGTGTAGCAAGATCATCGAGACGAAGACCAGGCACGCCAAAGCACTCTTCTCCCAGAACGCCGAGCCCTTCCGACTTCGTGTTCTCGCCGATGCCTCGTTCCATTACGACGTCACGTCCATGTATGCAAAGTCGGCCGGCGTCCCCGTCAAAGGAACTCCGCTCGATCGAGCTATCGAGGAACTGGAGAGCGTACTTGGCCCTGCTCAAGGAGTTCCCCCGGTATGCCGGGCTCAAGTGAATTGTGCCGCGGGCTTCACGGCATTTGGCAAGTCTGTCATTGCCATCGGTACTGATTACGGCGTCTACATATCTGACCCAGGAAATCCTCGAGGATGGCAAAGGGTATGTCGTTCTATCTTGATTAATTTTCGAAATCAGACCTCGGCTAACATGTACTCCCATTAGTCGGTCCAAGCTTCCCGAGTAACACAAATTGCTGTACTGGAGGAGTTCTCCGTATGCTTGGTCATCGCAGACAAGGCCCTCATATCCTATCCCTTGGACGTAATCGCCCCCGTTTCTGAATTCTCTGCTCCTCTCAACGACAATCCGCGACGAGCACCTCAGAGACTCGCCAAAGACGTTACGTATTTCGCGACGGCGAAGATGAAGGACCGAATGCTCCTGTTTTACAAGCGCAAGGAGGGCTTACACACCTCGTTCAAGGTGCTGGAACCGATTTTCCACAAATCTACCGAGAAGAAGTCCCGACTTTTTGGCGGACGAAGACCCGGCGGAGGCAACACGGAGACTTTCCGAGACTTTGACGAGTTCTTCTTCCCCACGGAGTGCTTCTCGCTCAGCTTGTTCCAGACGTATATTGCTGTCTCGACAGCCAAGGGAATCGAGATGCTCACTCTAGATAAGAAGCAGCCAATGTCTATCCCGGACCTAAAGGCGCCCGCAATTGCCAACATTGCCAGTCGTATTCGAGACCAGAGACCACTGGGAATGTTCAGGCTCAACGAGAACGAATTCATCCTCACCTACGAGGACTGCGCCGTGTACGTCGACAAGCACGGAGAAGTCAGCCGCACCCTCATCATGGAATACACGGGCAAGCAGAAGAAGGCACGAGGGGCGACCATGTACGGCCAATACCTGCTACTCTTCAACGAAGACTATGTGGAGGTTCGAAATGCGGAGAACGGACGACTGCGACAGATTGTTGCGGGCCGAGATGTGCGCGTACTCGACTACGGCGTGCGAGGCCCCACGGGTGGGAGCTCGTTGAACCCGCAGCAACACAGCAATGGTTTCATTCAATCGTCAAGCGGCAGCGAGGGTTCCAAAGGGACCGTCAAGATTGCCATGTGCCACCCGGAAATTCCAGGCAGACAGGTCGTCCTGGAGATGCTTCTGAACGACGGGCATACGGAGAAGTAGACAAGGAAGCACCGGTAACGAGACCAACGAACGAAACGTCATGGGCCCACGAGATGGAGACGAAACATGGCTTGCGGCAGGAGGGACTGGCGATTGAATGGGATAACGCCTTTGGTGGGATTTGATGTTTGTGTTCTTCGCGCTGCAACAAGCTTTTGGGAAAGCTGCTTCAGCCCTTGTATATTGCCTTTGCATTCTTTTCTTTCTTGTTTTCTTTCCTTTTTCTTTTCTTATTCTCTTCTTCCCATCCCTTAGATAAATCTGGGCGGCAAAAGGGGCGAATGGGGCTTCCCCTTGATGAAGTTGATATCCATGGCGATGCTGGGAAAGCCGGACTCGAGGTTTGGATTGTGGCATGGGCGAGAAGTAGGCTTTTGTATGTGGCGTTTCGTGGTTGACGAAAGGAAGGGGGGCAAGGAAGGGAGAGTGGGTGTCATATGGATGGATGCATAATGAAATGATACACATGGCGAGAGCAAGCAGGAGACAGACAGACAGACGAAGAAGCAGTGAGAATTGAGACGAGGTTGAAATGAAATGAAAGGACGAATCAGATTATTATCATTCTGGGGAGGTCTCGTCTCATTCAATGGAGAGCTAGGTACGACGACGTTGGATGGAGATGCTTGTGTTTGTTGGGTGAGAGGGTTGGCGGGAAGTTGAGATGTTGAGGACTTGGTACGATACGAATAGACAAACAAACAAACAAGCGAAATGTCACTGGTTGACGGACGAAAACAACAGACTGTGTAGCTCTACCCATGAAACCCGGTCCCGTCTAGATTTGGAATGGTAGCCATCTAAACCCCGAATAAAAAACAGCGGCCTTGAGCTCGTCCATGAATGGTGCATGCGGCCACTGCCGAAGAGCACGTCAGAGTCAAGGCCACGTCTCGCGCCACGTTTATGTAGTTGTCCGCATGTCCTCCAGCTCAGGGATGTATAAGCGGCGAAGTACAGCGAGTCTAGGCCTTGACCTCCTTGACGGCGTCCTTGACGTCCTGCTTGGCCTGCGCAGCCTCCTCCTTGACGTCCTCGACGATGACGGCAGTACCGTTCTTCACGGCTCGCTGGTGGGCGAAGATTCGGGTTATCTGGATAAGGCCGACGATTCCGAGGAAGAAGTTGACGGTGGCGAGGCTAGCAGCAGATAGAATGGTCAGCGGTGTGTTCAGGAGCACGAGGGAGAAACCTGCAAGACGCACAGGATGTTCCTGGGCTTGATGATCAGGCACCAGCGAGTCCAGATGAAGCCGGTGCAGGTCAGGGCGAAGTTCTGGGTCAGGGAGAGCTTGTCGGCGGGGCGCGCGAAGTCTGAGACGCCGGCGAGGACGAGAGCCCACTATTCGGAGGGAGACAAACGTCTAGTCAGCACGAGTTTCCTTGCTGTTATTCTATCGGAGATGCCTGCAATATCGCTGCTCCCGGGGGGGGGGGGGGGGGG
>QGQB01000354.1:54325-76855 GCA_003385265.1 Neonectria hederae | reverse complement strand
CACGAATAGAGGCACGCAACCTGCTCTCCGGAACTGCCTCAGTTAATGTACAATCCCGCTGCCGTGCTGTGCTGGTCTCGTCTGATTGCTTACGTAGCTGTCCGTTCGGCTGCACTACGACGCTGTGTCTGCTGTTTCTGTTCCGGTCCTCAGGGCTCCCCCCCCCCCCCCCCCCCCCCCCAGAAACGAAAGCGTGGGATGCCCTCCGGGGGTGGTGCCTTCGGATCCGACTCGCACAACACATACGCGCAGCGACGCATCTGTACATTTGTGTTGCAGTTACAGAGCATAGCATGGTTCTCTCTCATCTGCAATCTTCTTTTATTCTGCTCGTCTGTATCTTCTTTCCCGTCCCCGCCATCCATCTGCAGCCTCCCTTGCTTATTGAGGTTATCGTTTTCCTTTTCGCTCTCCACGCCGACTCTGCAGTGCATCGCATCACTAAGCAGCAACAGCACATAAGTAGAAGCAAGGAGGCCTCATTTGCCTGCCTCGCTTACAACACCCGTACAAGTACACGGCATTCAGTACATGCACATGCTAATAAATGCACTGAGATCTTTCTTTTCCCCTCATCAGACCATGCAATGTACTGCCACCTACCTGTCCCTTGCTTCCGCTTGCTGTTCGCTGCTGTGGTGTGATGTGATGCTGGCCACAACACCCAAAAAGACCACGCAAGGGTTCAGGTTCATTCACTCACACACACACACAATCAATCACACTGCCCCCGGAGCGATGGATAAACACGACCCATGCATGCGTGTGCACCCCAGCTTCCACCCCCAACAAGGCGCCATGTCAGGGCCCCCGTTCTTCCCCTCTCGGGCATGGTCTCTGCTTTCGGAGGCCACCTCCGGGCCATGCTCCAGGGGGCAGATGAGCGGCCGCAGAACATGCGTAAAAGTCGCAACCCACCCTGCTCTGTCTGCTCTCCAGTCAGCCGCCATAGTCACAATCGCCGGTCGCTGTGGCACAAGCCCGAGCCCTCAGCCCGGATGAGGGGATGGGGGAGAGAACAGAGGGGATAACAAGTCGTATTTCGTACGAAGTAGTGCAATCCAATGCGGCGCGCCTCAATGAGAATGCAGTTTGCAGCGCAGTGCACCGCAGTCTAGAGTAAAGTGCCTAATGTGGAGTAGAGTAGAGTTACGCCGCCGTGTCCCGTCCAACTCTCGCTTGCGCGTCCTGTCTCTCACTGTCACTGTCACTATCACTATCACCGTCGCCTTTGCACAAGCGAGATGCGAGAAATGAGATCTTTGAAAGCAGGTATGAATGAGTGAGTGCAATGTCTTGTTTGGTTTGCCTATCAACCGAAGCTAAGCTAAGTTATCCAAGTCACCACCCGTGTGAAATCCTCCTCTTCGCTCATCGTTCGGGTCCAGGATCTAAGCCCATCCCAGCTCCCAGAGCTTTTTCTTGGTTCCTAGGAATTCCTATCCCCCAGTAATAAAAAAAATGCTCCCATGCTTCCCATGCCAGAAACCTGCCCTGCGCCTAGGTATGTGTCCCCGATCCCCCGCTCCCACCAAAACCCATACCATTGCCCGCCTGGTATATATGAACGAAAGCGAGCGATTTCCGAGCCTTGGGACAACTCAGCAATCCCAAACCCAAAAGAAAGCCATCCAATCAAAAAGGGAATAAGACGTCATTCGTCGTCCCCCGTTGTTCCTGCATGTCCCCCCCCCTCCCCACACTCATCTCTCGTGTCCATTCCATCCATCATGCATCGCCCTCAACGCCCGTGCATCCCCGCTTCAAGTTGTATTCTCAAGTGCCGAGAAGTAGTGTGCCAAGTGTTCAAGTGTCGTTTCTCTGTAATCCCATTTCCTCGCTGTACGCCTTGCGGCATCCTCTAGTAATAAATTCCCATCCCAGTAGGTATCATTGTAAAAAAAATCAAAGTGAAGTGCTTTGTATAAGAAAAAAGAAAAAGAAAAGAAAAAGAAGGGTCCTCTTAGTCAAGAAGGTCACAGTCACACAAAAAAAAAATGTGTTGCGGAGGTTGCGGCTGGCAAATGCCTGCTTCGCCGTTCACAGACGGACCAAAGCCGCTTGCGTGCAAGAATAAGAATGAAGGGGGAGGGTAAGTGCTGAGGAGGTCCCATTGGCCTACCCAAAACACTTTCGCTCCCCTTCAAAGACCAGCTGTTGAAGGTAGATTGGAAGTGGTTTTTGGATGACTCCAGGGTCCCCTAGATCAGCAAAAAGTCCCATCCCTTCATCTGCATGACATCCCGCCAGTGGATGTGCGGCTGGATCATCTCTGACGTTGTAGACCCAGGTGTGCTGGCGGCCGACATGTTGTCGTTCTGCATCCACACCTCACGCAGGAGGGTCACCACACGGCCCATGGAGCCGTAGCTGGCGAGTTCACCGAGCTGCGCCAGGCGGTCCTCGAAGAAGGCCCGGAAAGTGCTTCCTGGCAGGCTGATGGATCCACCGATGAGGTAGACCCAGACCAGGTTGCGGTCGAAGCCGTTGGGGCCCGAAGGGATGTGCTGAAGCACGGTGGTAAGCTTCTCCATCAGGCCCAAGGGCGATGGCTGGTTGGGGTTAAAGCCGGGGACCAGGCTACAGAGGTAGATGCGGGCAGCCAGGCGGAAGGCGGAGGTCATGTTTCTCGAGAGCTGCTTGGGCGACAGGCTTCCATTGGCGTTGAAGGGCATCTTGGGGCCTGTGTCGTTCATCTCGGTGAGGCTGATCTGCTCGCCGAGAGCTGACACGTGCTGGCAGAGAGTGAAGTCATCCATGCCGTCCTTCTTGAGTGACTCGAGGCAGGCAATCTCTGAGATGAGGTACATGACGCGGTCGTCGCACCCCATCAGCTCTCGGAGCCCGAGGTGGGGGTTGACCTGCGACAGATGCTTTTCCCGGTAGGTGTGGGCGAAAGTGGGCGAGCGACCCTTCATGGTGGCTCCGAGAATGTCAATCCAGGAACTCATGGTCATGTTGAAGGGGGTCTGGGTCGAGTTCTCAATTGGGTCCGACACGATGCGGGGAAGGTCAAGCTTCTGCACCAGGCTGATGGCGGCTTGGAAGTGCTGGTGCCAAGGAATGTCCAGTAGGCCGTCGTCGAAGCGGCCGACGACGCATTGGAAGAAGATGAGGCCCAGAGTGGCCTCGAGGATTTGCTGGTGGTTTTCGTCCTTCTTGAGCGCCTCGCAGAGGGCCCAGATGGTAGAGTACCGGTGGCGCATGATGTCCTGGTCAATCTCCTCGCCCGTGACATTGGCATGCGACTTGAGGTGCTGGGCCGCGATGCTAAGGCAGCAGTGCAGGTAGGCGCTGTTGGACTGTAGCGCGGGGAGGATCAAGTCAGAGCTGACCGAGCCGTGCTGGTTGGACTCGAGGATGGGGAAGATGGTCGGCAGGACGAATTGGATGAAGTGATCCAGTAGGCGCTGGTCGTTCTCGTCCAGCTCGATCTGAATTTGCCTCGAGTCCGTGGGAGGGCCGTGGGAGAAGTCAAAGAAGTTGACGTTGAGGGTCTCCTCCGACAGAGACTCCTTGCGCTCCTGGAAGATCTGCTCGGTCCACTCGCCGTCAAAGGGTGCAGACGACAGAACGGTGCCGGCGGGAGGAGGGGGCTGGTAGGTGCTGAAGGTGGAAATGTGCGACTCGCGGAGGGTAGGCACATCGTTGACGAACATCTGGCGCTCAGTCTTGACGTCGATCTCATAGGGGGAGTAGCTGCCGAACATGATCTCCGGGTGCATGCCCGCGTTGAAGCCGCCATACTCGGCACCGCTGGGAGGGCTGTTGAAGTTGAAGGCGGCGGAGAAGTGAGAGTCGATGGAGGCGGACCGGTTTCGATCCAGAGGGTCTGTGAAGGTGGCCGACGTGGGCATGGAATGGGTGAGCCCGGGAGGGGAGCTACCGACCGAGGTCTGGATACTGTGGGAGGACTTCTCGGAGAGCTTCTTGCGCTTGATGATCATCTTGATGTCGTCCTTGTGCTTTCGGCGCGCATCGTTGTTGCTCCACCACATGGGTCGCTTGTACTCGCACTGCAGGCCGAGGTGCTTGCACGCCGTGCACGCGGGCGAACCCTCGTCGCACTTCTTGCGCCTTAATCTGCAGGTGTAGCAGCCTATACGAGGGAAATACATGTTAGCAAAGAGAGCTCCTGGCTGCGTGTGCGCAAACGGGAGAGCTGTGCGGCTTCGGATGCTGCTTGGCTCTTCCGTGTAAGTGCGGCAGGGCGCGAGGACGACGAACCTGTTCTTGAGCGGCGGTGCATCTGTGTCTTGGCCTTGGGCTTGCCATTGCTGCTGGCTTTGCAGGCCGACTTGGCCTTGGAAGACTGAGGAGCAGCCATCTTGACTGTGTTTCCAGTTGATCGCATCATGCTGTTGTGATGATCGGGGGGCAGCGTAGACATTTGTAGGCTGCGATGCTGGTCCGGACGTATTGACGCACTGGGTGACCAGGAGGGGGTGCAGTGAGGACCGGGGGGGTGTGTCACTGTGTGATTTCAGGTGAGGCGACACTGTGGCGTGAAGCAGATCAAAAGCGGGATGGAGAAATGTCTTGCTACTGGGGGTCCAGGTCTTAAGCCGAGCGTAAAGGCCAAGAGGTTGGGCGTAGAAGACTGGGCTATTGAGTCCGGGTTGATTAAATTAGTGTTTGTTTGTTCGCTTGATCAGGATCGATAAGATCTCTGAGTCGAGTGTAAGTGGCAGCTGAGGCAAGAGTCGTATCAAACGACGTCGTTGGTCTGCTGCTGGTTTCTGTTCGTTCGTTCGTCGGTTCGGTTCGACTGAGTGAAATTGCGCAATGAATGACTGGTTCCAAGCAAGTCCGGCTTGCGGGTGGGGGAAGATTTCGAAGAGGGCGGAAAAGAGAAAGGGGATTAAGAGAACGGGGAAAGGCCTTTTGGCGACACTTGAATCTTCTCGCCTTGTACACAACTAAAGAAAAGAGGGCAAAATTCAAGGGCGGTTGCGGATGGGCAAATTCTTATATCACGGCCGCTCTGCTGGCGGCCATCTTGCATCGATTCGATGAGGCTTCCCATCCTGTGTTCTATTTTTGCTTCATGCACGACCGAGAGCCCATGGCACCAGAGACAGCGACTGCGCTTAGAGAGACCAATAGGGATGGGCCGCCAGAGGTGGTCCCCATCTGCGAGAAGAGGTGTGCTTGAGGTGCCCGATGTGCTTGATCTCCACTCTAGGAATAGATGTGCGGAAGGAATTGGAGCGAGTGGACAGGGGGGATGTCCAAAGAGGAAAGTCGCGCATGGTGTGCCCATCTGCCCGTGGGGATACCAAGCAACGAGCAGCCACTCTGCAGTCTGCACGCG
Source organism: Neonectria hederae (assembly GCA_003385265.1). Taxonomy (NCBI): domain Eukaryota; kingdom Fungi; phylum Ascomycota; class Sordariomycetes; order Hypocreales; family Nectriaceae; genus Neonectria; species Neonectria hederae. The sequence goes on along the minus strand of QGQB01000354.1, from coordinate 71,541 downwards.
GTGGAAGGCTGGAGGGGAGGGGGTCCTGCCGGCTTGTCGACCGGAGGGGCTGGATCCTTTGGATCTAGCTTTGAACGGGGGGTTATGCAAGTCCGTGAGCGAGCGACGAGGCCATCCCCGATCAACTAGACTAGGAGGGTGGCCCAACATCTAGCCCGGCCTTATCAGCTCTGATTCCTGCCTGCAATGGCTCGTTGATGACGGAGCAAACAGAGCTTCTGAACTGACATTCGCATGAGAACAGATCCTGCGTCTGACGGAGTGATAGTGGTTGCGGGGATGGCTGCACCGGATCTGTACCTCAACGTCCCAGTGCCTGCGTGTGTAGTGTATGTGGTTGGAGCGTATACTCGGTCCGCACTCTGTACGTACCTACGTCGTCGGATCATGCAGCAGCAACAACACCAGCAGTCGTATCCCCACGCTTTCCAAGTATAGTAGGAGCTCGCTCACCGGGCTAATCTACGTGCATGAGCGGCGGTCTACCGGTAAAGCCCATCGGGGGAAGAGAGGGGACGACGAAAACCCATAGCAACCAGGGGGTTCGTTCAGGATCAAGTCGCTAGCTCCATTAACCATCTCGTGGTCTTGCAAGGACGCCCATGCCAAAGCATACTGTGCCAACCTTGGAAGGCTATTCGATCACCGTTGCAAATGCCTCATCAAACGGGAACAGCTTAGTGCGGTCATGAGTCGTTTGAATTTACGACTCACGATTCACGATTCGCGGTTCACGGCCTGGAACACTGAAGATCGACTAGAACCTGCTCGGGAGAAGTGCGGTTGGGGCGCTCCAGGACACAATGGACAAAGGAAATCGTCCCAGATGTCGAAGCCCATTGTTGGGCGGGCGAATAGAAAAGCCGTATGAGGCGGTCAGGCAGCAGATTAACCGGCAGGTCGGCCTCGTGGCTGACCAGACCATGCTGTAAGTGGCTGCCCGTGGCCGAAGTCGAGAGCTCCCATGATTGCGAATCCCGTCTCCGTCAATAAAAGTCTCCGTTGAGAGGTACATGGGTCGATGGCTGCGGGGGTCGAGGAAGACAAGTGACGTCTTTGGGCCGGGCAGCCGCAAGGCGGTCGGGGTAAGGAGCAACGACTCCGTCAAGGTCACGAGGATCGGACGAGCAAGAATCGGGCTGGGCTGTTTAGCAGCAAGTCAGCGAGTGAGCGGACGAGGATGTCAGGGTAGCTGGAGAGCAAGCCGGGGGTGCGGCCGCCACAGCGACGCTACACAGAAGCCTAGGAGACAGTCGAGTATCGGTACGCGGCATTCTGCGGTACAGCGCTGAAGGTATCAGGGCGTCGGCGCATGGACAACAAGCGTGGATGCGCGGGATGGTCTTTTCGCGACGGCCAGGAAGAGGTAGCGATCTGTGAGCGTGGCGGTAGGGTTGTGGCTGCTTGTGGACGCAAGAGTCGGTCGGGTGGACAGCCAGGGACTGTAGTGTCGTTGAGAAAAGGACGTCTGCGGGCCGTGATTCGACAGACGACGTGTGACGAAACGTTGGCTCGTGCAGGAGCCGTCGGGGCCGCGGGACCAACCGATTGTAGCGCCTGCCGCGAACAGGGATGGCTCATTTGATTGCCATCCCGGCGGGGGATCAAGATTGGCCCGTTGCTGCAGCACGAGCCGCAGGGGTCTTGCAGGGAAGCAGGGGTAGTACAGCCAATCGTAGGTCATATACCAGGGCCCCAGGGCGCCTGGCTGCCAGGTGCTAACAAAGCCAAGCCCCGAACGGCCCTCGCTCGTCTCTGATGGACGACAGTCTAGAGAGAACTACAGAAGTTTACGGCAGCAGGCGGTCGAGCAGAGAAAGAGAGTGAAAGAGGAGAGCTGGGAGCTTAGCGTCCTCGTCAGGAGCCATGAGGGGTTCGGGGGACAGGGCATGATGTGGGATCTCAAGATTTGTTAGCTGCTAGACGCAGGCTGTCATGATGGGGAGATGATGATTATATCGTGGTGGCGACGTCTGGGAGCTGGGGCTGGGAGCTGAAGGAACTTGGAGGCTGGTTTACAGAAGCATCAGAGATGGTGGATCATGTGAAGGTCTGGTCAAAGTCATGACAGTGGCTAGCCCCTCGAGGACTGCAAAGCAAGAGTGAATCCCTACAGCCTCAAGGTAGATTATCTCACCACCATAACACAGGAACCCTGGTACAGATCACAGGTCAGTACCACTACGTATTCGTAGCCTAGTAGACTATCAACCACAACCATCATCATCCTCCTCCCCATCGAACCCCCGGACCTCCAATTCCCCCGAAGCCCTGTATCTATCACTTGTCATCCCCTAGGCCCATGGATAGAGTAGTATCCGTAATTCCATGCTCTCTCTCATGCCTATCAATGCTCATCCTGGCACACCTCAGCCCATCCAGGGTTTATCCATCGACAAGCCCAAGAGCCTGTGTGTGTGTGTGTGTGTGTGTCAACCCACATCCTGATTCCCGAGTCCGGTCTAGCCCAATTGCTCAGGGCTTCGCGACCAATGCGAGTCATTGTTTAGGGTCCCGCCTCACAAAAAGACTGCCGGCTGCCAGGGGACGGTTCGCTCGTCCGCGCAACCCTTGCAACGAACCTGGCAGCAGTTATTAGTTCATCACAACTAAGGCGATCCCCCCGGCCGAGTTTAGCCCGTCATAGTCCATTTAACCCCTCTTTGCCAAGGTCGTTGTCAAGAATTAGCCCCATTTGATCTCTATTTCTGGGCTAAATTCTAATATTTCCCCATCACTTCTCCCCACGCTCGTCCCTCGGCGCTTACGCATGTTTAGTGGAATCTGCAAAACACCACCCGGGCGCTAACATGTCCCATCCCGTCTCGACCTATCTCGTCACATCACACAGCAAACACAGCGACCATCTATTTTTAATTTATCCCAGATTCCGAAGTCGATGTTGGACTAATTTGGCTCATTTAATCTAGCCCCAACATTGTGGCCTAAATCCTCTTCATCCTGGGCTAATTATGGAAGATCGGCTCTCGACTTCTCATTCTCGATTTGCCGTGACCACACCAGTTTAGCGTCGCCCGCCATCTTTCGTCCTCCGATACCCCTGTCGCATCGGCCCATGGCCCCGTCCATTCCTATTCAGCCGTGCGCCGTGCCGTAGCGTTGTGTGCGACCGCTGCACAAGCTCGCGAAGCTTGCGAAGCTTGAGAATGAGAAGCTCAAATGCTCCATCCAACTCGGGGCCCCCTGTGCCTTTGCCCCGTCGCTTGCTTGGGCCATGCCCTAATCTCCCTCGCTGATCTCGACATGTCGTTCCGTTCGCCGAGGCTTCCGCTTCCTCCAATACTACCATCCCGTCATTTGCGTCTCATGCAGTGATCTGCGAACAGTGTGGTCACATAGTTCGACCTGCAGGCAACGATGTCACGCCTGGACTGGCATCTTTGACTCTGTCATATATCCTCTCGAATGGTGACTAATTAATTAAACTTTAGTGTGTCCGGTATGAAGTACGAAGGAACTCATACATCTGCCTCTCCGTTGGGCCTATTCTAGTCCAGAGTTCCTAGAGGTTAGCACCGTCTCCTACCTAGACGCCATTTAAAAACTTAACTTGAATCGTAGAGTCTCCCGCCAAACCTCTCCGCCATAACTACGAAGTATCACATCACACATCTTCGACATACCAGCCCTGACCTCCGTTGAGCCTTGCCCATCTACAGAGGGTACCATTCATTGCCTCGCGACTCATCATTTCCGTGTGCCGGGATGCGGATTGTGTGATGAGTGATGGAGTAGGTTGTCCACCATATTCGCTCCGAGGCCCCAGTCCCAAGTACCACTAGAATATTTGAGTGTGATATCCAAGCCGTCTTCATTTCAGGACCGGTGATCATGGACTATGTTCCGTCTCGTGCCATTGACATGGCCCTGGCTTAGACCTCTCAACCCAAGCCCAATCCTAGTTGAGCTTTTATCTCCCGTTGAGAGCATCTAGGATATGGCTTTTTTCTCCGTGGACACCCCCTCCTATGGTGAATGCTAGCCTCGTACTGTGAGCATCCTCTTCTCAGTAGCGTTGAAGCTATTCCAAGGGTCCCCAGAACCGTGTTTCCCCTCTCCATCCAAGGCGGATGCGCGTTCGGACCGAGAACCTGTAATGACGAGTCGGAGAATCAGGAATGTCAAGAATGACGAGCGATGGCTAGTCGGAAGAAGCTTAGGTCATGCTCACATCGCCTGGTTCTATGTCCGATGAGCTGAAGAATACTGAGGCGATAAATGACCAGGGAGTCACAGGGAGTCGCAGGGACCTCAGGACCCTGCTAACACCCGTCGTTGCAGTGAGCAGAGGATAAATACAACGGCCCAGCGATTGCCAAGAGTTATCAGATAAGCCTAACAGAGCAGATGGCTGCGTGGTGGTGGAGCTTTGCGGGTTGGACTGCAACCCCGTTGAGCCTTCTCACAAATCGAGGCCAGCTAGCAGAGCAAGTCTCCTCTCTTTGCTCTCCCCGGGCCATCCCTACTGGTTGCCAGCCTCCTCCTCCCCTCCCGATTCCCCATCCATGCGTTTTGTTTTGAGCGGGTGCATGGCCAAGCTTGTTTTTTTCTGTCTGGGGTCTTGGCACGATGGGGAATTTGTTAGACATGTAGCCGCGGCCCACGAGGATCAGTGCTCCAGAAGGCTGTCCACAATGCAGCTTTGAATCAGCCATCCACCAGAGCAGTACCAGTTCGCATTAGTCGTATATCATGTGAGATCACGTCGAATGGGGTTGTTGCGAAGCCATTGGAGGAGACGCAGAGCACTAGGTCACCCTCTGAAAGCCGTTGTTGATGCCCAGGGCGGGGGGCTCGGGGATTGGGTGTATTGTCGGTAGTATTGACGAATGTCAGAGAGCTTGGCGCATTGGCGAATTTGACCAGCCTTTCGGCTTGCGGAATAGCGAACAAGAAGTGCCGCACTGTGGCAAGCGGGGTTATGGGAAAGGCTTGAGAGTCTATGAGACCCTGAGGGTTCGAATCCTTGACTCTCCGCCGCAGACTTACCGTATTCGTACCTACCTGGTAGACGATCACCTCGGATTGCCTCTCCAATGCCTGTTGAACGCGGGACATCTAGACGTTGTCGATTTAGTTCGGGCGTATGAAAGTACGAAGTAGGAGATTTCCGGACGGGTCGGGAAGGATCGGTCGCTTAACGGTCTAAAAACGATCACTTGGCCATGTCTTGTGAAAGACGCATTAATTGCAGCTCGTCCATCCGGGGCCTGCCATTACCCTGTCATGTGGACGATATTTCTGTGCTAGGGATTATCAATTGAATTTTGCCTCCCGGCGATGGGCGTCTTCGTAGACTCGTGGCTGCCCAGCAATGAGGCTTGCAAGCTGTTGCAGCTTGTGCTTCCATGAGGAATCGTAAGGGCTTAGGAAGATCCCGAAGTGAGACACCATGAGGAGCCTGGAGGACTGTAATTAAGACATGGCTGTGACTACGGCAGAGGACCGGGACTAATGTTTGTGTCTCCGTCCCGAAGTGCGTAGCCGCATTTACGTCGTCACAACGTTCACGAGGCGCGGCGCCGTCCACGCAGGCTGCGGTCTCGCCCGGCCGGAACAGTCGGTGAAGATCCGTGCAGACCGATCTCGACGTCTTTAGGGTCGTGGTCTAATGGCTAACGTCGGATGGCGGATGCAAAGCATTTTTGCACTGGGGGGGCTGGCCGGGCATGCACAGCAAAGCGGGAACGAGGCATTAGCCTGCGACGGCGCGAGAAAGCCACATTGTTCGCTCGCCCGCGTCGGCTTGTTCACAGTGCTCGGGTTCACAGTGCTCCGTGCTTCAGTGCTTTCAGTGCTCGCTTGCTCTTCGCTGCTCGCGGGTCGCTCCACGTTTGTTTCCCATCGCCGATGCAGGGATAGGGATCAAGGGACAACCGAATACCCTACCTCGAGGGCTCCACGGCCAGGGACTTGTCACACACGGAACAAGACTAGCGGAACAAGACTGACGGAATAGCGCACGGTGCAAGGATAAGGCAGAGCATAGTTAACATGGCACGGCATGGCATGGCACGGCAACATAGGGCGTAAAGTCGACGATCAATCATCAATAAAGAGCCAGTCCAGGGCAGATGGGAAACCCCGCAACATTGCGATTGACTGACATTAGACCAATCGACGCCTCGAAACAGAAAGTCGCATTGCGATTGGATCGAGGCTGAAATTGTCGCATCAGTTGCGCCCCGAAATCCGCGTGTCTGCTATCACAACACGTGGTAGGTGGACGGAATCCAGCACGTCTGGACTTGAACTAGTTGAGTTGCTAGCTGACACGACTCGTCAACACAATGCCAGGCAACGCGGCGCAGCATTTTGGGGTTTGCAACCTGGGCTGGCGGGAAATGAGTCCATTGAAAGGTGATTTGTGACGACCGATGGTTAATAATTCAGGACATGTGTCTCTTCTCGCACCAAGATGTTGTAATTCGAGGTATTCTTGATGGCTACAGTGTACCTAGCTACTCAGGAAATTCGTTACGCAACTACCCTAGAGGGATCCGAATTAAAGCTATCTTGATGCATGCCATGGCCCTGATTTCGCATCTTGCAGTCACACAGTACAAAGTCCTAGTAGGCAATTGATTACACGACACCTACATAGTACTTGGTAGAACAAAGCTCCACGCCTTCACGCCTCTCCCCTGGCACCGGTGGCCGCACTGTACACTATAGTACATCCAGCACCGACATCGGTTGGTGGCACAACATGACAGGTGCGACCGCCGACGGCTGGAAATCTCAACCCCGCAAGATCTGGATGCTTTGCAACTCTGGAGTGTTACGTCGCATCTCCATCTACAGCACGGTATCCGTACACGTACACGCCATAGCTGCAACTAAGACTCAAGAGGGCTGGCTCGCCTGCCATCCGCCCTCTCATCCGAGAGGATTAATGATCCCGCCCGCCAACCAGACCCCCCCCATCAGGCCGGTCTCCGTGGCATCAACGGCCCTCCCGAGGCGTGAAGGACCGGGAAAGGCATCGTATCTATCTTATCATAGATAGGAGCGAGGGGTTTGCCTAACTTAGAACCCTGTTGGATGATGGCTGACTCAACCTTCACCGAGCTAGCCAAGCCCCAATGTGATCAAGCGTGCGCAAGTCCGAGATCGTGACATGCAATGATGCACCTCCAGGCTCGGTGCTACTGCACCACCCCACTGCCTAGTCCTGGTGCAAGGTGAGGAGGCGGAAGCATTCGCAGCTTGTCGCTTTTGGCATTGTGCCATTGACCGCTATCTGACAGAGAATCCGCGATTGCGAGCTGGCCTAGTCATGTGAAGGCGCCCGATCGCCGCTCGCCCCAGGGTTCCAAGGTCACACGGAGGACAGACGGTCTTAAACTGACCGCCAGAGAGGCCACAACGTTAATGCCTCCAAGGGGGGCGAAATTCCGTATGGAGAACGATGAACTAGACAAGCCAGACGAGGCGAGAGAGGGGATGCAGCCAGAGCCAACGAAACCCCGCCGCAGCTACCCGCCTCGGATGTTGGTGATGGACGGGAGACCTCACAGCGGGAGGGAACAAGACGGGAGGGAGTGATGAACCCGGTCCGTCCCAGTGGCCCTCCCGAAGCATGCGCGAGTGCCCGCGTGCCCGTTGCGGACGCTATCACTCATCAGCCATCACCAGGTGAATCGCGAACAAGAAGGCATTGGCAGTGGCGATTGGCTTCTTCAACGGTGAGGGTTCGGGCACTGCCTACCACCATGATCTCCCCTCCACGGCACTGCCAGATCAGGCAAGCGAAGATGGGACGGAGTGGACCGAGGAGGAAACACGGAAACAAGAGACAAGAGAACTAGGGCAGTTCTCCAACAAGGGCCTCACAGGGATTCATCAGAGGGCCTCACAGGGCTTCGCAGGGGCACTGACATAACCTAAAGGTGGGGGCCATCACCTTGACCGATCTAGGGACGCACTTTGATGAACACACCACCATTTGTGCGGAGAAACAGAAGGAGGCAGGGAAGGAAGCGAAGTGGAAACATACGATGACAACTCTGGGTCTTTAATAAGCTCGCTATCACCGGCAAACCCCCAGCGTCCAGCCCGGCCCGGCGAGCGGCGTATGAAGCACACGTCGCGACAGAGAAGACCTTGCCTCCGTTCTGCTTCTGCGCCTTGCTCCCTATGATGGGTCAAGCCAAGATCCTAGACTTGCCAAAGTTGAGGCCCAACACCAGTGACTGATCTGGCTGTGACGGGCGGGGGTTGGGACCAAATCACCAAACTCCAAGAGTGCCGTGACTCAACATTATTGATTGATCGAGATGGGTCCAACTTGCAATAGCTGCCGGTCCCACAACCGAATGCCCGCGCGGCAATTGTTGCAAATGTACAGTCAGCGGGAGAGGAGAGGCAATGGATCATGGCGGTTTATGTATCAAACTCAGATATTGGATGGGGACTAATTGCTGTGCACGGATTATGCGGAAACGTTCACAGTTACACTGCACTCGCTCACAACGCCAAACGCAACGCAACGCACACAGACTTGCAAAGGCTTACATATGCTTCTCAGAGCTCATACTTTATTTTAGGCGCGCAACTCGCAAACGCAGGGGTACTTCAATGCAGCCGCAACTGCAACCATGACCCCGACGGCAACGGCGGCCGCAAATCCGTTGAGCAGCATCTACCTCGTATGAACACAGGTACGAATACCGAAACCAAGGTTGGCCTTCATGTACGTACTCTATGCAACAAACTCACTCTGCCTCCCCACTGAAAAGAGAGAAAAAAGGCAAGCGAAAAGACCCCATTCAGATTTTCACTCTGCATGGAGCTCGACGAGAACGGGATTCCCACCAAGCCGAGGCGGGTCTGTGAGGAGTCCTAGAACCCTTGTCAGTGACCGAGCAGGCAGAGCTCGGTGCAGAGGTTGAGAGGTGAAAGAGCAGGGAGGTGCAGAAAGTGCTTGAGTGCGTGCTGCAGAGCGGGACTCGACGACTCGACAGCTTATTGGGCGACTCGACGGACCAAGGACAAGGGCCAGGGTGACAAAAAGGGTTGTCATGGACGTCCATCGCACCTCCATCTCCAACTCACACTGACGGCCCTCGGCCAGAGAAGATCACGGCGCTTAGACGCCGCTATATTTGGCGGGGTGCTGGGCTGGTGCTGGTGCTGGTGCTAAGGCTAAGGTCGGGAGTAGCTAGGCCAATCAGAGGCCGCATGTCGTCCAAGACATGGGTACTCTCAACTCCGCCATCCCGGTCAACGCCATCCATATTTGGACCATCCATTTGTGAGCGTCCGGTACCTACAACGCTCCTGGGGTGCCTTCTGTCTCTGACTCTCGTCCTTCTTCCCTAGCGTGAGAAACACGGCATCTCCACCTGGGCGTGGAACATGGGACATGGGGGCCGGGGTTGTGGGCCGTAGGACGTGACTGGGCCTGCAGCCTCTTGCACGCGGACATGCAGCTATCTTTGCCATTATCCATGCTTCAAGCACCCAATCCCTCCAGTCCAGTTTGGCGCCACATACCCCCAAAGGCCCTCAGACTGACTCCCCCCAGCCCAGCCCCCGGAGCGCACCAGCCCCAGCTCGGCAGAGGCCAGGTATCTCCGTCTTGTCCACGATGCGATGCGTGGTGATGCCCACTGACTGCCAAGTGCCAACGGCTAACGGCCAACGGCCCAAAAGACAGGCCCAACGACCCACGGGGTGTAAACACGACGACTTCTCGCTTCCCACCCCTGGTTGACCTGTTGGTTCTAGCTGTTTGCTGGGTGTTGAAGGTGCGTGCCGTGCCGGTGTGATGTCTATTCCTGCTTGGGACTGATCCTATAGAAACAGAGGTCCCTAGGTCCCTAGATTCTTGTCCACTCTCTCCCGAAAGGAAGCAGGGTACTAGGATCTTGCAGACTGCGACCTGGCCACACCCCCCTTATCCCCCCCAACCATCCATCTTGTCCTCTCCCTCGTCCACCAACTTACTGGTCACCTCGTCACTGTGACACTCAGTCTAATGCTATTCTTGTCCTCCGCTACCGTTACCGCTTGCCGCTGCCGCTACCGCTGCCGCTACTCCTACCGCTTCCCGCCAACACTGGGCTCCCTCGCTGTGTGGTGTCAGTCTTCGGACCTCGAGATATAGTGCATACATAACGTCCCGTAGCCGCCCGCTGCTCGCCCCGATCCCCTCCTCCTAAGTTTTGCGACCTCTGTACTATCCGCGAGCCCTCGCGAGTTTTGTTTCCTTTTGAATCTTCGGATCTCTTTTCTTCTGGTTCACGGCGTCGAAACTACTCTCCTAAAGAAACAAGCGCTGGCAACGGCCCTCCCCCCCGATCAGAAAGGCACAACCCCAATCCCAAGTAGTAGCAAAGTGCAAAAGGACTCTCCCGGTCCAGGAGGCTGGTGGCCTGTAGCATCATCACAATCACCCAAAATGGTATACCTCGCCACGACACCATTGCATCAGTGGTCTCGCTCGGAAAGAATTAACACTTTCTTTAGGACTACAACACATACTATGCCGGTGAGCGCCGGACATATCAAGAAATGCGACAGAAGCCAATCCCGCGGGATGCCTTCTTCAGTCTCAAGAACGAATCACAAATGCTACGACCAACGTCAGTAGCAACCGAGTTCGTGGACACCGACTGGGATGAGGACGACATTATCAGCGATGTTGAGGACAACTCCCCACGCCTGAGTGTGCAATCAGTATGTATCTTCCTGTCCGCTTGTTGCTTCAGGTCAATAACTTGCTCACATTGCATCCACAGTCGGGACAACCCAGTTTTACCACCGTCTCTTCATACGATGAAGTACACACACCGAGATCGAGCAGGAGTCCCCAGGAACCCCAGGAATACTTTGAGCACTCTCCCAAGCAGGTTGAGGGCCCCCGAGGGCCCCATCTATTCCGCAGTTCCACAGACAGCTCTTTCGACGAAGACATCGTTCTGAGCTTGTCCCCCATCACCCCCAAGGCGCCCCGGGGCATCGCCGACCTGCTCGCCCAGCCCCCAGTCCCCCGACGCAGCAGCCCCTTTCAGTATTCATATGAGGACCTCGACACATCGAGACTAGTTGATTGGACCACGGAGATGGTGGCTCAGTCTATGCTCAATGCTGGCATTGAACTCTCGATTGCCGACCGATTCGTGGAGAATGATATCAACGGCGCTATCCTAATTACCTTGAAGTTTGAGGACCTCAAGGAACTCGACATTCAGTCTTTCGGAATCCGGACCAAGGTCTGGCACCAGATCCAGGCGCTGAGGGACAGCCGACCCGCCTCTCCCCGTGTGGAGACGCCAATTGAGGATGTCCCAAGCCGAGAAGCCCAGAGAGAAGGACGGAAGACGGAGAGTCGTCAGGTCAACCGCCAAAAGAGCAAGCGAAGGCAGAGGAACAATCAGTCCAATGACGACATCACCCCAATGGAATCTGTGTCCATTATTGGCATTGAGCAGGTCATTCCCAAGCCGCACTACTGCTCCAAGGGCGAGAACTGCACCAAGTGGAGGAAGCAGCAGGCGCTCATCCGAGCATTCAAGAAGGAACATCCTCACATCGACATGAACACTGTAGGCACCGTCATGATTGGCGATGCCGGCAACCCCGATACGGCCCGGGCCATTGACCCCAATGAGACCCGAAGCCCTGTGTCGGACACGATGCCTTCGGTCGTGGCATCCTCCGATGTCCTCGGACCCGGCGCCTTGCCCGCGTTCCAGTACCTCCAGGAGGCGACCATGCGCAGCTTCCAGGCGAGAGACCCTCAGGACAACGTCCGACAGTTCCTGAGCTTCCAACACCAACGGGCCGTGGACGATTGCAACGACGTTCCTCCCACGCCTCCCTTTGAGACTAACCCAACTGTCCAAGAACCTCACCGTGGCCTTCGTCGTCTGCCCCGGCTATCCATCCCCGGCCAACCTCCGCCTCGTCGGGTGCCCATGCCGCCACGCGCCGCAACCGTTCCTCCTCCACAGCAGCAGCAGCAGACACAGCAGAAGCCACAGGGGCGACAGCAGCCGCCGGTGCAACAACACAACTTCTCTCCCTATCGCATGGACAAGGCCGACTCGTTGACCCCCGAGCTGGAGACGCCGAGGAACCCTTACCGCTTCGGTACACCCTTCTCCGAGGTCGATGTCCTAGTCACCGCTGTGCCTACTGGCCCCGTGGCTCGCGACGTATCTCAATCTGTGCCTCCTGACATGAACTTCCGCACGTCTCCCGTCCACGCCAACCCTGCTCCTCACCGTAGCCAGTCTCGCGCTTCAGGCCGCCGCCCTTCATTCCCCGTCCTTCCCGCCCTCGCGGAGAACAAGGCTGCTCCCTCCCTCCGCTCTGCTCCCAAAGCCCCTTCTCCCAACTCATCTCGACCCTCTGCCCGTTCCCAGCAGCCACTCCAGGCCCCTCCTCGCGTCAACTACCCCTGGTCTCCAGTCGATCGCACCAGCTTCGAGAAGACTATTCCTCTCATGCCTTCGGCCGCTCAAGAGGCCCCTACTGCTCCGGCTAGCCTTGCCAATGGCGTCACTCACCAAGGCCCCATGAAGAAGCGCAAGACGCGCATGCTCCGCCATGAGTGGAACGATGGATACTTCACCCTCAAGGGTACCCGCCTGAACATGCACAAGGACCAAACCGAGATGGACCGCACTCTTGAGTATGTCGACATTGATGACTATGCCATCGCATGCTCGAGCGTTGCCTCCACTTCTAAGCTCAGCGCCGCCTTCAAGGCCGTTCACCTCACCCACAATCGTGAGAAGAGTGACCCCGGTGCCTTCAGCTTCCAGCTTGTTCCCCAAGACAAGAACACCGCCCGCCTTCGCAAGCGCGAGAGTGCCCTCAACGTCTCTGGCGTCATCCCCGCCGAAGGCGTCAACGGCACCGGCAAGACTCACCACTTCGCTGTCAAGGGCCGTGACGACCGCATCGACTGGATGCGTGAGCTCATGCTGGCCAAGGCACTCAAGCAGAAGGGCGAGGGTTTCGAGATCAGCGTCAACGGCAATATGATCTAGACGCTGCCGGGCTCCCATCCCAACTCGAGCAGTCTTGTCTCCTTTACGCTCTGATAGCTTCGTCTATCTCATAGAGCTCGACCAACATGTTCACTTTTTAACGACCTTTTTCTTTCTATCCTTTTGCATCTGCGTGTGATTTTTTCTTTATCTCTCTCTTTCGGGAAATGCAATTTTACAGAACTTGGACGACAGACATGCAAGATGCTCAAACTACGGCTCTCTCGCGGGATGCACGCATAGCGAAATGATGGGCTCGAGATGAGCAGCTGTTTATATGGGATTTCTTTGATTTTTAGGATCTGGGGTTTGCTTTCGCCTATATGGTAATGACGGTTGTTTTTGGCTCTGATGTTATACCACCACACTCATACACACTCTCTTGAGGGATGTGACGACCGGGATACCAATTTAACTTTCTTCTCCTTTTTAGTAGGTAGTATTAGGGATAGGCACGGCAATGAAAATGAATCTTTGGCTTTAGTATTATTTGCTCGTTTTTTTAAAGGTGATTTATATGCACTGTTGACTGTTTGGTTGTCATGCCTGCTTAGAAGCTGAGTCAGGGGACTGTCTTGTCTAATGGCCATCCATTCCCGTTGTAGCTATCGTCACTGATGAGACGCTCAATAACTAGATTCTTAAACCAACTCTTTAACAAGCTTGAACCTACAACTCTGGCTGGCTGTGGCAAGAGTGGACAGTTCAGGACTGGTTGTCTACCTTGTAATTACAGGAACTACTTCTTTCAGAAGGCCATAGGCGGCTTTTTGCATTTGGCTATAAGGTGGCAAGCATTTGACAGGCTCTGTCATACTTGGTGGACATTGTAAACCCTCCTTTCGATTCATCGCTAACTGAACATGACCTTCACGGGAGCATCCCTTGGCTCACTGTTGAGGCTGTGCATTCTATAGCCTACTTCTTCCTACCTTGTCAGTCAAGGTTACAGGAAAGGGCATTCTCACTCACTTAGGCACATAAACCTGACTTCTATTAGCTTTATTTTATTTTAAATATTTTCTTTATTTTACCCTACAGCCTTATACTATATTATAAGACTTGTTAACACTTAGCTATTATTCCTAGTAGAATGGTTAGTATAGTATAGTGCTAAGAAGTTAGGGTTCGTGTTAACATCTCTAAGGGTCTACGCAAGGCAACTGACGCCTTCTCACCGCTAGGGGTATGTTCCATCGCCAAGCCTAACAAAAGATGCCCGGCATTTATCAGACGAGAGTCGACTCTAGGCAAGGCGAGGGTGAAACCAGTGAGAATGAAGTCTCATATGGTTACTGACGATTCGCAAACAAACCGAGCTCAAGTACTTTCTAAGATCTGGCCGTATAGATACGCAATCACTGATCTTCAGAAGGAATTTGGCAAGAGCGGGCTTCCATCTAATGGTAATGAGCCAGACGAAACCTAAACTGTAGCGAACCTGTTCAATGTCACTAAGGGGACACTCTTCGACTACTACATGCCCGAAGACTCAACTGCCCATGAGCAGAAGCCCCGCGACCTTGTAAAATCTCGTGCTGATATTGCCTTCATTAGACAAGCCAAGACTGCTGTGAAGGCTGCCACCGGGTACGTGGACAGAGGGTATACCACGAAAATGGGAAAGCGCAAGTTCTGGCGATGATTTATTCCTGCCCACCATCTCATCCTATCCTTGCAATCAAGTTCACCGACTCTTTTAGCAGATCGCCCAGCCCGGCAACGCGACCACCAAGCTCTCGAGGCTGGAACGTGCCACCATGTGAAATGTGTTTCTCACCGAGTATAAGTACCCTAAACACTCATATATATAGGCCTATAAGGCCTCAGTACATCCGCAGGTTGTGATGATGGGAGAACTGCCTGGTAATGCTTGGATCAAGACGTCCACAATCCACCCCAATCACATCCAACGCATTGCAACCCAAATATGCCGAACATCGCACCCCGCTCGACCCCCAAAATCTATATGCTAATGGGACTCGATTCATTGAGATAAGTTATCATTCCCATGTTCATTGCAGTCGCCACCTTGTTTAAGAGGGATATTTATGTACAAGTATCATGGCCAGGATCACTTATGTTCATCTGGATGAGATTATTCACTGATTGGTGGATATATCACTTCAGTGAATTTTTCGCTCGTCTTTCGGACTCTCGGCTGAGTATCGAGTTCTCTGATCTTGTTGTAGGGATAACACCAGAAATGTGTATATGATAAAAGTCCCATTAGAGGATAAGGTAGTGTGACTTAGGACGGCTAGAGGATTCTCGAGTCTTGGTACTCGCATTATCACATCAAATAGTACATTTTTTCCGCCTATATATGCAGAGAGTACAATTATCTTACAAATACCGTCCCGAATCCATCTACTCTTTCCTGGTGCCGTCACGTCGTATCCCGGTATCCGGGTATCCCCTGCTTCTTTTCCCACTTTAGCCAGACGTCTACTTGAAGTCGGGGCGGTTGACACCCGACCGCTCAGCAACCTTCTGCCAGTCAATGAGGCTCCACCAAGACTCAGCGAAGGCCATCTTGCCGCCTTGACCGCCGGCGCCGACACCCCAGTCGAGCAGCCAGGCATGCTCCCAAGTGTTGAGGCACAGGAGGGGCTCGAGCTCTATACCGCCGGGAGGCAGGTCGCCGTCTCGCTTGCGGGAGCCTTGGACCTGGTTGCGGAAGAAGCCCCTGGCGGAGCCGTCCTTGCCGACCGTGTTCATGTCGGTGCTCTGGGCGCGCCAGTGGGCGCCGGGGTAGGGGGAGCCGGCGAGGTAGGTGGGCAGCAGGCGGTAGTCGCCGGGGCCAGCCTTGACGAGCCACAGGAAGCCCGGGCCGAACATGGCGGAGGAGGTGATGACGAATTCGCGCTTGAGTGTCTCGATGGATGAGAAGGAGGCCTCGAGCTCGGCGCGGAGGGCGTCAGGCATCGGGGTGCCGGTGGGGGAGATGCCCTGGAAGAAGAAGTGGTTGTTGTGGGCCATGGAGGCATAGTTGAAGATGGGGGCTTGGTTGGGCTCGCGGGCGGTCATGAGCGTAATGGTCTTGGTGTCCTTGTCTTCGAGCTCAGTGCCTGGAGAGGAGGAATCGAGGGTTAGCAACTGTAGGTGACAATGGCAAGAGTAAGGCAACTAGTCGGACCACCATGCATGTGTAGATGAGGAGAGGAATTGCAGCCAGCACAGGCACTCGTCGAGAATAGGAATAAGACGTACCGACAGTCAGAGCATTGAGCTTCTCAACCATCAGCTTCATGTACTCGGTCCAGGCGATGTTGAAGCCGCCGGGGCTCATGAGGTTTGGGACGCCCTGGGAGTAGTCGTGCGGCAGCTCGGGCACGTTGTGCAGGGAGCGGCGGGCATTGAAGGTGGTGCGCAGGCCCAGGCCAAAGACCAGGCGCGGAGCTCTTAGCCGGGGGCGGAGCATGGCGGGCTGTGAGGGGGAGGAGGATTTCGTTCGTGGAGTGTCGGGGTGTCGAGTTTCGTGGTGGGCGTTCGCGACGATGCGGATGCGGATGAGGCTTCGACTTTTTTGGTGGTTGCTGCGATGATTGGTTTGGCCTTGGTTGTGAGGCCGAGCGTCAAGGTACGTACTATCCAAGGGACCCCCTCCACCTGAACTGGCTTAGGGTCAAATTTGACGGTTGGTGCCGGAGAATGGAGTTACGTTGGCCCGCGGGAGGTGGTTCAGCCACTTGTGCCACGCCACTTCACAAATTGATTACCGCAAGACTCTTGGGCGGCGGTGTGGCTGATGAGGCACACACCGGGGATAGATAGGTAGGTAGGAGAGGAGTTGACAATAATTACACTGCGGCTGTGGCTGAGGCTCGCTCACTTACTCACCCTGCCGCCGAAGCTTACCTACTAGTAGGTAGCCTTCCTGCCTGCCTTGACTGCCAGGCTCAGCTGCAGATAGTCTAAATAAGAGGAGCGATGTCTCCGCAGCCTGCACCGAGCGCGTATGCCGCATTTCTGGATTACTACGTTGCAGGACTAGCAGGTGTGCGAAGCTGGAGATGGCCTGGTGATGTCCGTCAGCCACACTTTGCTGGGCAGACTCCAGGCGCCAGTACCTACCTAGTACATAACTTTTAGTAGGTAATTACTGCACCACCTCAGGTACTAACCAGCAGCCGAACCGTCATTACCTTAGTCGTCCATCCTTAGGCGTCCGTCCTTTCTCCCCCCCCT
>QGQB01000354.1:0-54274 GCA_003385265.1 Neonectria hederae | reverse complement strand
CCCCCCCCCCCCCCCCCCCCAACTCAGAGAGGCGCCGTCTCTTCTGTTCGCTTTAGGCGTCTTTTTTAATCCTTTTCTTTCGTCCTTGCAAAGCTCATTTTCCTTCCGCCCTGTCCTCCGGAACCTTTGCTCACTTTGTCCTCTCGGCTACGGCGATCCTTCCTCCGTCAGACCTGGTCCTGAAACATCGCGCCCCCGACGTCGAGACGGTTCACATAACCAACGCCACCTCGTTCTGTCTCTCCTCTCCTCTCTCCGCTCTATACACATACTCTCCCTCTCTCGCTATCTCTTTCTCCATATCGACCGTCACTCCACGCTAAACCTCCGGAAACCCTGTGTTTCCACTGCCGCTCTCCTCCATGCTACCCCCGGCCGGTGTCGCGACCGTCACCGCAGCCATCGAGCATGCCTCCTCAGTAATCCTTCTTCTCGAAGCGCCTCCCACTGCCGTTGTCAGCATGGCCTCCTCCGTCGTCGCCTCCGCAGCTGCAAAGGCCACTGCCAGCCAGGCGTCCATCTACGACGACGATTCACCTGGCGACTGTCAGCTGCTCGGCTCCTTCGCCCTCATCGTCCAAGGCGCTCTTGGCGCCCTGGCTCTCCTGTCACTGGTCTATAAGCGCTGGCGGGAGCGACCTCAACGGCCCCTCAAAATCTGGTTCTTCGATGTCTCCAAGCAGGTCTTTGGCTCCGTGCTCGTCCACATTGCCAACATATTTATGTCCATGTTGACCAGCGGCCGCTTCAACGTCCAGGTTGATCCAACTGCTACCACGGCTCGATCGGACGACGACGATTACACCCCCAATCCTTGCTCCTTCTACCTCCTCAACCTTGGTATCGATGTAAGTCCAGCCAGCTTCCCTACTTAACCTCATGCAATTCAGAGTTGACGAGACTAACAACCCACCCTTCAGACGACACTCGGCATCCCCATTCTCATCATCCTCCTTCGCATAATGACCGGCCTGGTCCGCTTCACCCCCCTTGGCCAACCCCCCGAGTCCGTCCAGTCAGGCAACTACGGCCACCCACCCAACGCCTGGTGGTGGTTGAAGCAATCTGTAATCTACTTCTGCGGCCTCTTCGGCATGAAGACCTGTGTCCTCATCATCTTCCTCATGATGCCCTGGATCTCCAAGGTCGGCGACTGGGCTCTCGGATGGACAGAGGGCAACGAGAGGCTCCAGATCGCCTTCGTCATGATGATATTCCCCCTCATCATGAACGGCCTGCAGTACTACATCATCGACTCCTTTATCAAGAAGCAGGATTCAGACCACGACCATGAACCCCTGGATTCCGAGGACCCTGACGAAGGCCCCCGTAGATACGACGACAGCGAGGATGAGACCTCAAGAGTCCGACTCGTTGATGCCGACACCGACACCGAAAGCGACGAGGAAACCGCCGCCAAGCTACCTCCCCGACCTCAAAGCAAGGACTCCGAGTACGACCCTGACTTGGACGGTGACGATGACCGCACCATCGTGGGCAGCGGCTCAAGCGCCCGCAACGCCCAAGGTAAGATCATCGGACCTGAGCTGTTCCCCAAGGAGTAGAATTGCGACGCTTTTTTACCATCGCAGCCGTCCTTCGATTTTTGGGTTCTTTTGCCTTGCGTTTGTCTTTCAGTGGTTGCTTGCGCGTATCTCCTTTGCTTGCTTGCGTTGGTTGTTGGCATAAACACAGAGACTTGGGTGGTATATATATATCTTATGCGGGCTCCGGCGATTCTTGGTACATTTGGCAGGGAGACATGGTCGCGGGACTGCTGCCCTGGGCGTTTTAAGAGTTTGAGACGGTAAATTTTCCGAAGGTTTTTGAGGGAATCCAAAGGGTTTATACATGGCTCGGACGCGGGCTACTTGAAATGCCATGCGAAATGCGTCGCCACCGGCTGCGTAATTGTCCCAACTTCATGATAAAGCTTTGCCTGAGAGGAAGGATCTTCACGTGTTGCTCTCAGTTCTAGTCGGTAGACGAGGGTCTGAATAAGTTCACACTTATGCTCATAGCAAGCATAAATAACATCTCGGGCCTTGCCAAATCACTCATCTCTTTTCAAATGATGCAAAGATTGGAGTACGACTCCTAACCCCCGTGCCCAGCCCCTCCCGCCAACCTTTTCTCAAGCACATGCTTCTAAAACCCCACTGCACCAAACCACCGGCGTCTAAGCGTCATTTGATCCTGTTTCATCCCATGACCATGGATAGCCTGTCGGATATGACGTAAAGTGAGACTCTGATTCCCGTCCCAAGAAACGAATAGAACATGCGCAATGCCCTTCATTGCCAACACCCGCCCAGCATGAGGCTCAAAATCCGAGAAGACGTCCCAGATAGGTACTCGGGGGAAAGAAAAGAAAAAGATAGCCAGAATATCGCCCACGCGTGTACATCAGCGTGACCCAAACGCCAAAGGACCCAACCTAGACTCCCAAATGAGTCGAATAGAAGCTGCTGTGCGAGATATGCGTGAAATACGTGGTTATAAAGAGTATGAAGTCGTATATGCTACTATATTCCGATGCCTCTGTTCATCACGTGGGGCTGTAAGGCTTGTACCCGGGGTATGAATCCTGAACGGGAGATTGTTGAGGTCTCGCGTAACCCGAGTTGAAGTCGAACCCAGAATTGTTGTTTATGGGTGACTGAGGGGGTTCCTGCTGAGGGTAATGCCTTTGGGGGACGGGTCGGGGGCCGTAGTGAGGCTCCGGAGCGGGCGAGTATGCGCGCTGGTTGTTGTTAAGTGCGTTCTGCTGACCGTAGACGTCCTGAGGAGCCGGGGTCCTTCGGGCAGGCATATTGTACTCGTCCTGCGGCGCTGGTGTTCTTCGAGCAGGCATGTTGTAAGCATCAAGTGGAGCTGGAGTTCTTCGGACAGGCTGGTGGTACTCGTCTTGAGGAGCTGGGGTTCTTCGGGCAGCTTGATTGTACTCGCCATAGGCGTTTTGGTGCACCGGAGACCGCGCAGAAGCAATCTGGTCGTACCCATCGAAGTCAAGCTGGGGAGCTGGAGTACGTCTTGGACCTGGAGACTGCCTCATACCATATCCCTGGCCTGCATTTGAGTAACCGTCGTGGCTCCCATACTCGTTGCGCGACTGGCCGTATCTTTGATCAACAGGGGGTTGTCCATATCCAGGGGGATTCTGAGCGGGAGAATTTCGCCCCATAGCCGCAACTCCCATAGCGCCTGGGGCATAGGATTGATCGTGGCCGTATCCATTGCCGGAGTTGGAATTGTAGCCATAGCCCTTGTCGATGGGCGAGTAATGCTCCGGAGCTTGAGCGTCCTGATCCAAGTATCCACCGTGGCTATCCTGTTGTTGGCCGTAGGGGCTCCGTCCCTGGGGCATTGCGGATGGCGCGCCGTTCATGAAACCGTTCTGCTGATTCGGGATGGGCGACTTCTTAAGGTGGTCCATCTCGACATCCTCCTCGAGCGCAATCTTCTTGGACCCCGCTCCCTCCCAGCTCGGCATCTCAGGAAGAGAGTCATCCCCTCCTCGCTTGTTGCTCGTCTCAAACTCGGCGTATTGTGGTGGCTCGTTGTGCAAATGCTGAGTCGAGGGAGCGAACTGGGTGCCCGATGCCTGGGGGATTGAGGCTTGGGCACCCAGTGGCTGCATGGGAGGTTCCGATCGGTATGCATGGTTCGTGGTAGGGGCGTAAGGCTCATCGAGGTGCTTGTGCGCTTTGCGAGAGCCGGGTGGATCGCAGCAGCCGCAGCAGTCACCGCAGCACTTGAGGCACTGGCAGCAGCCACAGCAGCATGAGAGCCCACAGCAGCAGCAGCGAATGATGCACCAGACGATGCTGAAGATGATGAGGCCGACGATGGCGATGACGGCAATGGCGGGCCACCTGAGAGGAATTAGCAACGATGCAAAAGATGCCGTGGTCGTCCATGCACATACTTGCAGTAGTCTTCCTTCATGCAGTTGTCCCAACTCGAGAAGGTCGTCGCAACATCCGAGGCTTTGTCCGAAGTATCATCAACGACGCCCCTCCGTACCAGCTCGGCAGCAATACTCCTGCCAACAGTCTCCTTCAAGACATGCCAGGTACTCCCCCGGAGGCTCCGGGCCATGGCGACGTCGATTGAAGGCATCGTGTCGCCGTTTCGGGTCCAATATACTTCCAGCAATCAAGGTAGTTAGTGAAAAAGAAACAAATACTAAAAACAAGGCTGAGACGCCCGAAGTTTCGTGGTCGTATCGAGTAACGCAAATGATTCCAAGAGGGTTCGTTTCAGGTGCGGGCTGGGATCTTATTATCGCACGCTCCAGCCGGCTGGTATATAGATGGTTGTTGCACAGGCAGCAACTAATCTCTCGCAAGTCGGTGGTAGCCGTAGTCTGTATCCGTAGACTGAATGTATGTCTTCTTTAGTGTATCCCGAGAGGGTAGTGGGCAGTGATCTGCGGTGTGATAGAGACGTTGTGGTGTCGTTGGGGATGGCGGAATGAATGAATGGTGGCGAGCCGAGACGTGAGGCAACGAGGCGAGTGTAAGCGATGGACCGCGTGAGGACGAGCAAAGAAAAGAAAAGAAAGAAGCGACGCTCGTTCCAGCAGCGATTTGGATGGTTTAATGAGAGAAAGTGCCGTAGAGGCAGTGGCCGTGTGATGACGGCGGAGCGAATTCAGCCTCCTTATGACTAGAGTTGGTGACGGGAGAGAGAGAGAGACGGAAGAGAGTGCGAGAGTGCTGGAGCGTGTGGAAAGGAAACCAAAGGCGCTGCATGAAGGGCGCTCCCCCCACCAATGGCGCTGAAGGGGGACCTGAGCTAGGGGGGCAAGGGTAAATGGGGCCGCCTGGATCGGCCTGGGGGCTAAGGTCGCTTCAGGGCCTGGTCCAGTGGGTACCCAACTAACTAACCCCTATGGGTAGCGCTGAAACAGTGAAACCAGAGGCTGCCCTGCCTCCACTGCAGTCCTGGAGTGGGCTGGGCGGCTTTTCCCCCCCTTCCATTGGGGTTGGTGGCACGTCAGCTTCGGCTGTCACTCCACATGATGAGGACTCGAAGGCCGGGGGGATTATTGCTAGGTCTCGAGGATTTCTTCCAAGAGCTGAGTCTGGTGGGCAAGGCGTAACTAGTTGGGCGGAGGATGGATGATGGAGAATGCCATTATGGCGAAGTAATTGCCTAGGCCTGGTAATTTGACTGCCACCAGACGCGAGAGAGCGGGACGTCAATGACCGATGAGTGACGTGACACTACATAGAGAGAGTACGTAGTAATGTCGCGAGACATGAACAAAGAGGGAGAAGAAAGAGCCTGGAGAGGGAGTACACTCCAGGAGCACCATCGATGAGCAGGATCATCAGAATCCCAGGGCGTTGCTTCAACTCATCATACAGCTAGAAGTTGAAACTGGGCAGCGGTCTGCTGAGAATAGCTTAGATCAGAGGGAACAGCGTTTGAGAAGTTCCGCCCCCAATTGGACAAAACCAATCCCGACTTGGCTGCCATCGCGATCTGCACGTTTAATGCACACCTGCACGGTCCTAGGGAAATTGGGATGAGAGGTTTGTCTGTCTACCGACGCAAGGTATAAAGAGAGACAAAAGGGCCTTGAGGGAAGAATGCAGCAAAACCCACGAAGATCTCGCCCATCGTCCGTTCCCGCTGCTCACCGTGGGGGTTTTGCTTCCGCTTATGACGACGTGAAGGCCAGGGGCTACGTACGCCCAAAAGAGGAGACTGCGAAATGACAGGGCCGCCCGTCCCGATTGCCGGATGACCCATCCTATCCGCCGTTGCCTTCTCCTCCTGCAACAAGCCAAGCAAACCTTCAGGCAAATGAGAGCTGTGAGGACACAAATTGCGATACGCGCTGGTTTTTGTCTGTTTTCTCATGCCCTTGCAAAGGGCTGCTCGGCTGAGAAACGTTCTGCCTCCTGCCGTGACGACGGTGGCTGATGATGGCCGCCCGTTTCAGCAGACGCCGACGAGAACCAGTCAAGCCACAGGCTTTGAAAACGCGGCTGCTTGGCTGCCAACCGCGCGAGGCCATCTCGGTGGCTGTACAGCTTGCTAGTCCCTGGCGTGCTTGCGTTCTTGACACCGGCGTGGCGTCACTTGCGCCAGTCTTGCGCCTTACTTACCTTGATTTTCAATTCCTACACGCGAGGGAGAGGCGATGGGCATTTGCTAGGCCAATGCGCGTGTATCGTCTTTGATTATACTATAATATGAACATTGAAACTGCGTTTCAGGAATTGATATACATCCCGAAGATATCTATCCACCGCGTGTCTTTGACTCATTTGAGCACTTCGCTCTCTAACGAGCAGTTGAGCGCGATGGCTATCATCGTCATCATCATCCAAGCCATGAGAGCCCAAAAACAAATGAATCCCTAGTGAACCCTTCCGCATACCTTCCTTGGTCAAACCGCTTCATTAACATTATCCATCCTCGCGATCATCCCGATATCTTCTCTCTTGCGTCAACACCTCCGACTTTACTTGCCCGGGGGCGGTCCCTGAGGCGGTGAATACACCTCCTCGCGCTGATACGTGCCCTGGGGCGGCTGCACTCCGGACTGCTGCTGATTGCCATAGTAGCCGTCATTCGTGTTGAAGGTCGTGCCCGTGTACTGCGGCTGCTGCTGTCCGTAGGCCGGCGGGGGAGGGGCAGGAGGGTAGCCTCCGTACGCCTGCTGCTGCTGGAAATCGCCGCCCGGCTGGTTCGGGTTATGGTTGTAATCGTACATCTGCTGACCATTTTGGTGGTTTCCGAATTTCTGCGGGCCTCCTCCTCCGGCCATCCACCCAGTGCCGTACATGGGCTGCACGCCGCGACGACGACGGCGACGAGAGATAGTTCTGCACATATGATGTTAGCACGGGTATCGCGTCAAGCGACCAAAGCCACCCGGGAACTGATAATACTTACAAACAAGAGAGAAGAACGAGCAGGAAGAGACCGATAGCGAGGCCAGCGACCAACCAGCGTCCCCAACTGTTCCATTTATTTCTATAGCAGTAGCCGTTGCGATAGTATTGGCCGCTGCCGCAGCGATAGTCGCGCGTGAAGAGATAGTCGACGGGCGCCATGGTTTTCCGATGTTTGTTGGTTTTTTTTTTCCGACGATGTTGGAGGGGAAAGTGAGCAAAAGGCTTTTCTGCGCGCTCAAGGGAACTTCACTAATAACACCTCTTGGTGAGAGAGTGAGACAAAGGTTGCCCAAGCTAAGGACTCGATGACGGGGCTAAGTACCAGGTATCTATGTACCCAATCCTGCGCTGGGCTGGTTCGTCACAAGCCTAAAAGTTGGATGACGTGGGCCGAGCGTTTGGGTCGGGGCTCAATGCGATGGCCAAGGTATCCGGCGAAGGATTAGCCGATGGGTAAATATGGTCCTAATAAACTTGGCTGATTGTTTGCTGTGACGAGTGGTATGTGTGTGTGAAAGTGACGGAGAATGAAGGAGAGAGAGAAAGAGAAATGGGAAGAGAAAACGAGAGGGCGACGAGTGACGGAGTAACGAGTACAAAAGCATGATTCAGCCACCATCGGGGGAACGTAAGAGGCAGCCTGTGGGCTCTTTCAAACGGGTGACTCTGGGCCAAGACGTAGCCAAGACGTAGCCAAGACGTAGCCAAGACGTAGCCAAGACGTAGCCAAGACGGTCCTGCAACAGGCCCAAACAAGGAAGAAGCGATGCTGCGAAGGTACTACAGAGAGAAAACCTTGTGTAAAGATACCTTACGGGTTACAGAGTTGCCGAGCGAGATAATCCATTCCATCCATCCAGCGACCGGTGATTCATCCACCACGAGCTTGGACGGCCGAACTAAAGGTACGTAGAGTAGCAACAGCACTTCCCCCCGACTGCCATCACTTGATTCTACGTCGTGGCTGTGTCGCGGGAGACTTAAGCGAATCAAGTGTCTGCTATCCGGCCGAGGATGCCGGGGGGGGGGGTTTGGAATTTGCGCATTGAGCCTTGGCGAAGTCGACGCCGCATCTACCTGACATTACTCGATTTTGGGGCACTGAAGTGGCTCTGGTGATGTAGAATCATCTGGTCTAGATAATTGACCTACTCGTGCAGGTTCGGTGCATTTCTTCCTCCATCTCGCTGTCTCTGGGAATCTCTCTTCCCTTCACCCTCGTACAAGTACCCGTTGCCTCTGTGTCGTGGACACGCAAAAAGCATGTATTTTTTGACAACGCCACCTACAATACAGTAAAGCACATCCGACAACGCATCTACAGTACAAATCGCGTCCACTGCGATTGCCCCGGTCAAACCCCCGACCCTCATCCGTCGACAGCAGCAAGCTTATTGCTCAATCCAGTCAAAAGAAGACCCTGTGCCGTCATGCTCAGCCTCAGCAGCGTCGTAGCTCTTTCCCCTACATGGCGTTCGCCTAGCTTTTCGCCTCTGCACCCTCGTGTCTTGTCTTGTGTCTTGTGCTCCTTGTGGCGCGGACCCAAACCCTGATGAAAGAACGGGAGAAACCCCCGGTGAACCAGCCACACACAACCTTGCCCCGGCAAGCGAACTCCGTAGTGTCGTCAGCGAACGACTCATTGATCGGGAATCAATCGCCCGACCCCGGAATGACGGAGCCCGCGGCCACAGGGTGCAGGCTTCTGGAACGGCCATTAACTATCATGTATGCCTCTCCATCCACGCCCACCGCCATTATTATTAATCTGGCATCCAGCATCTGGCGTCTATCATCTGCCATTTGTGGACGAAGGGTCACTAAAGTCATCAATGGTAGTAGAGCTTGACATTCACGCTCTGCACTGTCTTAAATGCGGTACTCTGCTTGTTCTGTCATCGTCTGTCAACTACGTAGTGGGGCTTCGGCCGTCTAACCATCTTTGTTAAAAGTACGGAGTACACACTGTAGTTAAGCTGGTGTCAGATGCTCACACCTCAAAACAGACTCCTGTCAAAGTGGATTCGTCATGGAGAAAATTAGGGTCAATTATCAAGGTGTACAGAAAAGCACATTTCGTTCCAAACCATAGACATAGTAGGTCACGGGGCTGAGTACGACTTGTCTCGTTACAAGGGCGACTGGCAAACCCCCCAGTCGTCGTCATCTCTCAGCCTCTTCCTCCCCGCCCAGCAGTTCGTACTACCGCCTCCGAGCCTGCCGAAGAGGACATGCCATGCCCCGCCGTGTGTTCAAGGCTCAACTCCGCTCCCACCTCCTAATAAAAGGAAAGGATTTCCCGAGCCAGTGATCCCAAGGCACGCCGACCCATGTCACCAGCAGCCAGTTTCGTCATCCCCGAATCCGTCAAAATACACATATAGGCAATAGGCCGTGAATCGCCGCCGATATCCCAGGCATCGTGTTTGCTTTTGCTCCCCGGAAACGCCGCCGCGGAGAAGTGGAAAATACAAAGCGCCCCCCAAACTCCCTCCGGTGTTCATTAAGACTAAAAATTGGTCGTCAATCGTGTGGTGTATGCTACGGCGTCGTGTGGTTATTGTGGTATTTTGTTGAGCGTTTATAGACCGGGCTTGGGGAACGAGTATCTGTTGCGACGAATCTGGTCGGCAGCCTTTGAGTTGCGCTCGGCGGCTTGGTGTGCTTGCTGCTTGGCAGCGATGGCGTTGATCTTTTCTCGGGCTCGGATAAGGCTGCTATTATCCTGCTGCTTGAGCTTGGAGCGAATATCGTAGAGGGCTATAAGGGTAGAGGCACGGTCGGCATCATCTTCGAACTGTGTCACAGGTGATTAGCAGCCATGTCTAGCATAAGTTATTACAGCATAATGGACGTGAGCGCGACTCACGTCAGAGTCTCCACGTCGCGGAGTGCCGGGGACGGAGTTGGCAGCCGATCCGGAGCGGGGGGAGTTGATGAGAATGCGACGACCGAACTTGTCGAACTTGCCTTCGGATGACCAGGCACGCTGGAGACCCGAGGGGCGACGCTGATGGGGAGAGGCGGAGGTGGAGTTCGTGAGGTCGTCGGACTTGGGTTGGCTGATCTGGATGACGGGCGCATTGGCCCGGACGATGGCAGCTGCAGCTTCGGGCTCCTAAGTTGGCGCGAAGACAACGGGTAAGTATGTGACCAGGAGAAGAAGACTAGGTAGGCTGTGCTGGGGAGGGCAACATACTGCGGCGCCGAGATTGCTCAGGTCGGCCAAGACTTGGGAAAGCTGTAGGCTCTCCATTCTTTTAGTGGCAAGGGGGTGCAATGAATAGTATGCTATGTGTGGCGATGAGAGCGGTCGAGATGTTGGCTGAGTGTGCTTTGTAGCAGGTTCATCAGAGTATGAACGGGGATCGGTTTGAGGAGAAAGAAGTGGGAAGTAGGAGGAGAGCAGGAGGAACGAGGAAGCAGGAAAGAGGAGTAGGAGTAGGGGGCGAGAGGAGAGGGCTAGAAAAGGTAGAAGAAAAAAGCCAGAACGGTGACTGACTGGGAGCCAAGAAGGCGGCCGGGAGGTGACGGCGCAAGCGGGCAGCAGGATTGGGTAGGCTTTCAGAAGGAAGACGTCGAAGTGTGTGTTGTGTGGGTGGTGGAGTGGAGAGGTCAGAGTGTGGTGAGGTGTGCGGCTTGTGAAAAGGGTGGAGCAGCAGGCACCAAAGAGTGGATTCCAGGTTTTCCTTCCCTCGTTTTTTTCTTGGTGCTTGGGCTGCAAAGTCCCGATGCGGTCTGGGTCCATCGAAGACCCCAGGGCTGGCGGAGTGGGGGGTTACCGCACCGCCGGACACCGGAGGACAAGGTACCTAGTATTTGTTATTGAAGCGGTATTCGTGCTTGGTATTCTTCATTCTTCAGGATCAAACGCGCGGGGAGATAGATGCACGGAAGGTTTCCACCGGAGAGTGGGAGCTACAACAGCGAAACAGCGGCGGATTGGTGGACGGCAAGGTAGCGCAGAGAATAGACGGAACGATTCAGGCAACTGCTGAAAAATGAGAATTAGTGGACAATCATTAACCCCCCGCCTCTCACCCACTTCCCACCTCCCACCTTCAACTAACTACTCCGTAAACGGTGACAGGATGGACCGTCGATGGCGACGTGCCCGGCCGATTACCAGCGGGAGGGTTGCAGCGGACGCCCGGGGCCCGGACCCCTCCGGTGCATCTCTGCCAATCTGTCCACGGCCTGCAGCCCAAAACATCTTGGGCCTGTGCAGGTCTGTCTATCTGCAGGTCTTTTCTTCGGATCTGGAAGTGATCTGTAGCTGTTTCTGTTGTTGTTATCTACATAGTAGAGCCTCCTGGACATCCCGTGGCCGATCGAAGGACAGTACTGCAACAAAGCTTGAAGGTCCTCCCCCACAACTCCACCCACAGTGGTCCATCGTCAGGCGGGGTGGGTGGGGAGGACAGATGTGGCACCCGTCCATTTTCGCCTTTTAGGCGCCCCCGTCACTCCCGTCACTCCCGCTCCACTGCAAACGACTCTCCTGTGACGTTGGCGGCGGGCACTCAAATTCAAGGCGCCAAAACCTTGGGGCGTTCACGTCGACTATCAACAAAACTCAGGTCACGCTAGCTGTTGCCCTGACCGCTTCTCAGATTTGCTTCTCTCGTGTGTCGGTCGCGTGTTTCGCGGGCCGGGGAGAGCTAACAACATCAACAAACCACCCAAACCACCCCTTCCCTCTCTCCGCATCTCCCATTCCAAAGCTTGGTTGGTGCTGCATCATCTCTCTGCCGGTGAAGCTTGACTCTTGTGCTTGGCAACCTGCTGCTGGACAGGGGGAAGCTGGCAGCTGTGGCCTTGCGGGTGGAGGGAGAAACCATGACGGGATGGCTTGGAGGGAAAAGCCGTTGTTGACGTCCCAGTTCACCAGGTTATTGTGCACCGGGATCTTGTGTATTCGTGCGATCCCGGCCGCAGATGATCCTCCACTGCGTCATTCATCCTGCGCATTGGGTAACCCGTCCCCCGTACCGGGGGCATCCATCCCTCGCTGATGTGCATCCATTCGCACCCAAGACCTCGACGGCATTGACCAACTACAATATCCATGCCCCGACTCTGTCCGATGTCGCTGCCACATGATCAAGCCCTCAAATGTCTGTGACACGGCATGTACATCCAGCAAGCCATGTCCCCACACCAGCTTCCCCGCAAACTCGGATGCATAGGGACCCCTTGCTTCCCTTTGCCTCCTCCCTCCCTGGTCTAGCTTCCACTGTACCTACCCGTGCGGATTGCTCTGCTTCTCTGCCCTCCCATCCGACGGGAATGCGCGATCAATCCGGCCGGCCAGCCTTATCAGCTTTCTGCCAAAAAACAAAACAAAAAGACCGAGATACCGAGGTTGCTGCGAGCCTCCATCATGTTGGTGTCGAGTTGTGTGTATCGTAGGCCCAAGTCTCACCCTTCTCAGGCGGCACACACGGCACCAAAGGTTCCTCATCCTCCCGAAATTCTCCGTCTCACACCTTTGCCAACTTTTCTCCTTCTCTAAGAGGTGTGTTCTTCCCGCCTTTAGTTAGGTGTCAGGTGAGATTTTCGGGCACCGGTTTTGGCCTCATCTTGACCCGCCCCCGCGTTTATCGTCGGGTCCGGATCCCACACCGGCCCGGCATCCGGCTGCCCCGTTTCCCAATCAGCTCCGCCGTATTTGATTGTTCACCGGTCCACCGGTACACCACCGGGCCGCATGAAGTCTACCAGCGTCAATTGTGTCTCATGGATAGATCCCCCGTTTAGTATGTCTCGGCACGTCTTCCTTTGTCTGCATGAACCTTTACTGATGTGTGGTTGAACAAGCTATCCATTGACAGCAACTTGTAATCTAAGTCGAGACCCAGACACGCTTACTCGCCCAAACGACTCGTGTACAGCCCTTTTCCTCTGTATAGGACTTTTTACTGTATTTTGAACTGTAGTTTCAAGTGACAATAAAGATTTGTAAAGGTATGTTGTTGAGAAAGTGGTTCCTCAACTTAAATAAGTACCGTTCTAGCACAATACATATCACGGAGAGCATTTACGTACTTCAGTCACGCCGCATTGGGTTTTACGGGACTGTTTCATTTGTCTAAGCCGCTCGAGTACAAAGCATACCTTCTACTCTACTCTCTTCACGTGCGTGCTAAATTTATCACATCGTTCAAACTCATTACTTTAAGCTGTCATATCTAATTGTGACTCCTTTCATTATAAATCATGTTGCATTAGGACAGTGTAAAGTGTACGTAGAACAAAGCGTCTGGTCATTGACCATTTACTGGGTTCTTTTTCTTCTAGCTTGTTACAGAGTGCTTCCAGACTTTATAACTATTTGAACATACTGAAACATATTTCTTGCTGCCCGTTATAGCTACAAGTATAAATACTTTTTTTCTGCTCTCTAAGCTTGCTTTTTTCTTTACTATCCAACACTCATCTCCAACAAAAAGCAGACTTATGATCTAACAATTAAACAACCACGCAAAAAAAAACAATTACCAGAGAACCCCACTTCAAAAATATTGAGAATGTCCCTTCCTCTCAAAGAGCCAATTATCCTTAACCAATATACACCAAAAATTGCGTACAACATGTTAGACACAAGTCAAGATTCGGACTGGGGTGATTGCCAAGATCACTGCCAAACTCACAATATCAGAAGCAACTATGGCCGTGTTAAGGTCTAGTGTGGGCAATGGAGATTACATTAGAGGTAAATAAATGTTCTAACTATCCTAAGCGCTCTCAGTACTAATATTTGCTATTTCAAGCGTTTGCAGGAATAGTAGTAGGTTACATCTACTAATTACTTTTACTAATTACTACGTATGTCTTGCTTTCTCAACTTACTATACCTGATTGTCACAAATAACACCTCATACCATCACTGTAAAACTACCCTCTTAGTATCATAGAGAAATTGTAGGTACTTGTATTCAAAGTCCTTTTAGTAATATGAGTAGTCAAAGGACATCATTCCCCGCGCCATAACCATTGCTCTCTTCCCAGCAGCCAAACTGCGGGATGCATAGCAATTTAACCTAGACCATAAACCAGTTCATCCCCATCCCTTGTTAATAACGCAACGCGGTATTTCATCCTCGCTT
Organism: Neonectria hederae; assembly: GCA_003385265.1. Classification (NCBI taxonomy): domain Eukaryota; kingdom Fungi; phylum Ascomycota; class Sordariomycetes; order Hypocreales; family Nectriaceae; genus Neonectria; species Neonectria hederae. Next base: position 40,248 of record QGQB01000354.1, on the reverse strand, counting down.
TTTACTCAACAGACAATTAAGCCTTCACAATTCGGCAGACCAAGTCCGAGCCATCAACGGAGTCACCCTCGCGGACCTGGACACTAGCGACCTTTCCGCTGTGGGGAGCAGAGATGACCATTTCCTGTGAAGAATGTTAGTTGCGAGTGATGAGATGAATACGGGAAATAAGCTTACCATCTTCATGGCCGATAGAACGGCAAGAGGGTCTCCCTTCTTGACCTCAGAGCCCTCGTGAACTCGGAGCTCAACTAGAACACCAGACATGGGAGCGCCAACCTGACTGCTATCGTTGGCATCCGCCTTGGGTCGGCTGATGTTCTCAACAGCGGCCTTCTTGTCAATGACTGTGACCTGTCGGACTTCGCCGTTCATCTCGAAGAAGACCTCACGCTGGCCAGTGTTCTCAGACAGAGGACCGACAGCAAGGAGCTTCAGAATGAGGACTTTGCCTTTCTCGAGCTCTACGTTGAACTCCTCACCAATCTCAGGTCGGGTAAGGAAGTATCGAGTAGGCAGAACTGAAAGATCGCCGTACTGAAGAACGAACTTCTTGTAGTCTTCGAAGACCTTGGGGTACATGACGTACGAGGCAATGTCACACTCGGTGACGGGGGCGCCGAACTTCTTACCAATCTCACGCTTGACCTTGACAAAGTCGACGGGGTCAAGGAATAGACCGGGTCGCTTGTCGAGCTTGCGTCGGCCACGGAGAGCATCCGAGCGCAAGGGCTCAGGGAAGCCACCGAAGGGCTGGCCCATCATGCCCTCCAGGAACTCGAGGACAGAGCCAGGGAAATCCAGCTCAGAGGCACGAGCCTTGACATCCTCGGGGGACAGACCGTTAGAAACCATGAATTGGGCAAGGTCACCGACAACCTTAGAGGTAGGAGTGACCTTGACGATATCACCAAGGAGGTCGTTGGCGTGCTCATACGCCTTCTTGGTCTCAAGCCACTGGGATCCGAGACCCAGCTGAGATGCCTGGAACATCATATTTGTGAGCTGGCCACCAGGGATTTCGTGCTCGTACACCTCGGGGTCGGGGCCAGCGAGGTGAGCCTCGAAGGGAGAGTATAGCAGACGAAGCTGGGACCAGTAGATGTCGAGGGCTCGGACCTGGCGGGGATCCAGACCGGGGTCGCATTCGCTGCCCTCGAGGGACGCGATGATGGCGTTGATGCTGGGCTGCGAGGTCATGCCAGACAAGCTGTCGGTGGCAGCATCGACGGCATCAGCACCGGCCTTGGCGCAAGAGACCATGGAGGCAACACCGGTACCGGCAGAGTCGTGGGTGTGGACGTGGATGGGAAGGTCGGGGTACTTCTCACGGATGGAGCCGATGAGAAGGGTGGCGGCGTGGGGCTTGAGGACACCAGCCATATCCTTGATACCAAGGACGTGAATGTCGAGGGCGATGAGCTTGTCGACGAGGTCAAGGTAGTACTTGAGATTGTACTTCTTTTTGGGGTTTAACATGTCTCCCGAGTAACAGACCGTAGCTTCAACAACACCACCGGCCTTGTGAACAGCCTTGATACCAACCTCGAGCTGGTCAACGTCATTCAGGGCATCGAAAACTCGGAAAATGTCAACACCGTTCTTCTTGGCCTGGTCGACAAAGTGATCGATAGCATTGTCAGGCAGCGAAGCGTAGGCGACACCGTTGGCACCACGGAGCAACATCTGGAAGGGGATGTTGGGAATTAGCTTGCGCATCTTGCGGAGTCTGTCCCAAGGGTCCTCGTAGAGGAAACGCATAGCGACATCGAAGGTAGCACCACCCCAGCACTCTAAAGAGTACAGGTTGGATAGAGCGTGGCTGGTCTCCTTGGCGATGTTGAGGAGATCGACGGTTCGGACACGGGTAGCCAGGAGAGACTGGTGGGCATCACGCCATGTGGTATCCATGAGAAGGGTGCCTTTGTAGTCACGAACAGCCTTGGCAAATCCCTTGGGGCCTTGCTCGAGGATGATGTTGCGCCATCCCTTTTGGCAGGGCTGGCTGACATCAACCTTGGTGCCGTCGGAGGCGATGATCTCAGGCACGTTAATCTCTGTCCTGAGCTTAGGCTCACCAATCTGGCCCTTGATGCTGCTACCGTTGACGGCAACATCACCGAGATAAGCCAGCAACTTCTGGGCACGGTTTTGGCTGCCAACGAGGTCGAAAAGTTGAGGGGTATCGTCGATGAAAGTAGTCCAACAGTTTCCATCGATAAAGATGGGGTGAGTCAGAAGAGAAGCCAGGAAAGGAATGTTGGTCTTGACACCGCGAACACGGAACTCGATCAAGGCTCGGAGAACCTTTCGACGAGCTATTTCATACGTCGATCCGTGACAAGTCGCCTTGGAATTATTAGCCTCTCCTTGAGATCTTAGAATTTGCATTCACAACTTACTTTGACAAGTAAACTGTCATAGTGAGCTAAAATTTTGGAGCCAAGCTGTTAGCAGATGAACCCAAGAAGCAGACCAAGATGTGCAGCGGCAGTGAACGATGATTAAGAAAAGGGAGGGTCGTCGACGATGGAGTCAACGGAGCCAGGGTCGGAATCGGCGGGGCCAGGGTTGCCAACGATGGAACCGACGGAACCATGGTCGCGAACGACGGAGTCAATGGAGCCGATAGAAGAAATAGCAGCAGCAATAATATGCTTCTGAGTTTGGAAGTGTTTCCTCAGGTCATGGCTATTGGAAAAGTTGGAGTCGCACGCCGCGCAGTATAATTTCTTGGCAGCAAGGTTTGCAATGCTGCGCTGTTTTGCATCTGTGGCTATGCGGGCTTGGTCTGACAAAGCAGAGGCTGGAGCGAACACGATTCATCGTGTTAGAATGCCCAAGCGTCAACAAGGGCACCCTTCGTGATGCTGGATGTGGGTTGTGTTTTGTTGGGTGGACGTGGGGTTGTGGTAGGTGATTCACAATGCAATGCGTGAAAGGAATGATATAAATGGAACAGAAAGAAAAGAAGGAAAAAAGGGACACTTACGAGTGATGACAGCACCGGCAAAGCCATTTCCACCGTCGAGACGGACACCGTTTCCACCAGATGAGCGGTAGACCTCGATCTTGCCAGTGTCAGGCTGGAAGCCCTTGGCGGGATCCTCGGTGGTGATTCGGCACTGGATGGCGAAACCGCGGGTAGAGATGCGGTCCTGGGTCAAGCCGAGCTGTTGAAGTGTGGCGCCGGCAGCGATCTGAATCTGAGCGGCAACGATATCGATACCAGTGATCTCCTCAGTAATGGTGTGCTCGACCTGGATACGAGGGTTGATCTCAATGAAGTAGTAGCGGTTCTGCTGGTCAACCAAGAACTCCGCAGTGCCTGCATTGCGATAGTTGACGGACTTGGCCAGTCGGACGGCATCGGCCAGGAGATTGTCCCTGACATCGGCAGGAAGATCCTTGGCAGGAGCAATCTCAACGACCTTCTGGTGTCGTCGCTGGACGGAGCAGTCACGCTCGTACAGGTGGACAATGTTGCCGTGGTTGTCACCGAGGAGCTGGACCTCAATATGCTTGGGCTTGTCGAGGAAGCGCTCGACGAAGACGGTGCCGTTACCGAAGGCAGTTTTGGCCTCGGACGTGGCACGCTCGAATGACTCCTCCAGGGTGGACTGCTCGCGGACGACACGCATACCTCGGCCGCCACCACCGTAGGCAGCCTTGATAATGATGGGAAAACCATACTTGTCTGTGAACTCCTTGACCTCCTCGAACCTCTCGACGGCACCCTCGGTACCTGGGACGACGGGGACGTTGGCAGCAATGGCGAGCTTTCGGGCGGAGACCTTGTCGCCAAGGGAGTCGATGACATGGGGAGAGGGACCGATGAACTAGGGCGGTGGGGGTCAGTGCGTGGTACAGCAGCAACTCGTGGGGCATTGACAGCTTACGATAAGGCCAGCCTTCTCGACATTGCGAGCGAACTCGGCGTTCTCGGACAGGAAACCGTAGCCTAACACCAGGATCAGTACATTGTGTTGTGATACTGAAGCGTGTCAGAACGAACCGGGATGGATCATCTGTACGTTGTGCTCGACGGCAATCTTGATTATCTCGTCACCGGCCAGGTAGGCGCCGACAGGGGTGTACTGTCCACGCTTGCCAATGACGTAGGCCTCGTCGGCCTCTGTTGAAAAAGAATGGTCAGCAAAACAAATCGCCAGCACTGTGGGGGTTGGGTAAGTCTCGTACTCTGTCGGTGCATGCTCAGACGGTCCTCATAACTGAAGACTGCAACGGTGTGCAGCGACAGCTCGTGAGCCTAGACAATCGCATGGGTCAGCCCAAGTTCTCGTAGTAGCGGTCGCCAAAGACTCACAGTTCTGAAGATCTATCAGTTGAAATGCGGGTCAGCTTGGCGGGCTCTAAACACTAGGAAATCGGTCGGATGGAATGGACGGGCTTGTCATACACGAATGGCTGTTCACATGTTAGCGAATTACGGGTCTGTCGAGGGAGAATCGCTGGAGACTTACGGATTTCACCACGGTTGGCAACTGTAGAGCGAGAAGAACCGGGTCAGTGCATGTCATGTCGGCGGTCACCCGAGGCCAATTGAGGCCTCATTGACGGACCGGAAACTCAGGGCCACTCACCAAGAATCTTCTTGACGTGCATGATGCTGGAGTTGGCACGGATGTGGTGGACCGTGGTAGACTCCTTGGGCTCGACGTGAACCTCCTCCTCCTCCTCGATCTCCTCGAAGACATCGTTGAAGGTCAGGGGCTGCTGGGGGGTATCGAGAGCGGCCATTTTGTGCGGTTTTGCTGGGAGGGACTGGTGGTGATGGTGATGGAGGCAGCAGGGCGCGAGTTGCGAGGGAAGCTCTGGCGGGGAGCTTTGTCGGCGATGGCGGGGTCTTAGGAAGTGGTGGGGTAAGGAGTACGCTTGTCGGTATGAAGATACCACGACAGCTCTTCCGGCTCACGAATTGGCCACGATATCACCCAGTAGCACAGGAAACGGGCAGCTAAATGTAGTAAATGCTGAGTGGCAGAGAGGAGAGAGGTTGGGGCTTAGGGGAGAGAGAAGGAGAGGAGGGGGGAGGCAGGCGGGTGAGGGGATTTTGTAGGATGGCCCTCGAGCTCAGACTTGGTGACACACCCGGCGGCCGGGGAAGGAGCTACACACGCACGTACTACATACACGTACCTTCCCACGGGAAGTGCCCCAGTACTTCGTAAGGTTACTACTAATAGTACTAGTAGTCTGGCCCTGTCTCAGCCCAGCCTGGGCGCCCGAGGTAAGTACCTTCAGTCATGCACCGGGCATGGCATGGCTTGGGATAGCCCAGTTGGAAGGAAGCCGCTAGTTGGGCGGTTAAGCGTGCCTTTTGCGGAGCTGGGTGCGGACGTAGAAGCATGCCTCACAAGCGTGCCGCTTTTTTTTGCTGCCCGCCCTGCCATGGGAAAAATTCCCTGGCGGTTTACCTCCACTACGGGGCTAGTCCCTTGAATGGAGGTGTTACAGGTACTAGACTACCAGCTGGGGGTGGGACTCGGCTCTTTGGCTCTTGGCTCTGCTACGAACAGTCATAGTACTTACTTGGAGTTATTCGTACAATCTAATACCAAAGTACTACACACCGTGGCGCGAAAACTACAGGGTCCCTCGTCCACGAAACTGTCCCTGTGACTCCCAGGAGGGGTGTTCGTCCTGGATTCCACGGATCTATGGAAATCGAACTGTTTAGCAAGCTGGACCGGCCCGGTCTTGTCTGCTGCAGCATCGGACTTCTGCAGGCGAGCAAACCAACATCTGCTTTTGCCGGGGAGCCCAGCGGCATGGTGGTGGGTGGTGTAACCGCAGCGCATGGCTGTTGTTGTTACAGCGCCGCAGCTGGGATGGATAGCTAAGGTACGGGGAGTAGACAGACAAACGACGACTGCCGCGGGAGCAGCCAAATTGTCACAGACATGTGAGCATGGAAGGACACGGGGGGCGTGTGAGAGAACCAATTTTTTGGAGATGTGTGAGCAACAGACAGAAACCAGAACGAGGTGTGTGTGGGATGCGGTCACGGTCACCAGGTCCGGCCGGGGCGAGATGAGATGGGATAGGACCAGGACGGAGATGGAGACGGAGACGGAGGATAAGACGACATGCGTTATCGATCCATGGGCGTGTGTATTTCGTTGGATGGGCTGAATTGGCCCGAATGGCTGAACGGCTGGACAGGAGCTACGGAGCATCTAAGGGAAATGGGGACGGCCATCTCGGCCTTGTTTGCGACGAGAAGCGCCCTTGACGCAACTCATGAGACACACAATCGCGTTTGCTCACAGTTAGCCATTGGCCAATCAGCGGCCCTCGATAGTCGGCGGAGTTTTCCCCCCTCCATGGCTTGTCTCTCTGTGGCTCGCCTCAACTGACTGGAAACCGTCGACAACCCTCTTCGACCTCACTCCACGAAGACTAGGTATGAGTCTATGTCCCAATATTTCTCGCCCAACTCTCCCCATCCCAAGCTCCCTCGCGAAATAACCCCCGAAACGTCTCCGACCGATGTCCGCCCATCGGATAGATGGTGTGCTCAAATGACGTGAAGAAAATTCTTCCTCCTCAACAATCCTTGGTTCATATTTTCGTCCACGTAGCCAACATCACCCTACCGCAGCACGCTTTACCTCTAGAGGTTGTCCGCACCACACCTTACCTCTAGAGGTTTGTACGTCCCACACGCCTGACGCCGGCATTGCGGCCACAGCTTGTGGTTTCGCCATGGCTTGCCATGGCTTGCCATGCCCTTGCCATGGACAAAGGGAAGGCCAGTCAAGGATCCACGTTTGCATCGACTTGGGCCTTTCCCTAATGCCGAGGATGTGTACTACGTACTGGGCTGGACCCTAGAAGACGGCTCCCGTCCCTAGATCCCTGTCCCGCAGCTCTCCCACACACAGAGCCTCAGCGCTGCCTGTGCAACGCAACCTGCCGACGCGCGCATCTTGCAATATCTCAGGGCTGGTTTATGGATTATGGGGGCCTTGCTTGGATCGTGAGCGTTCGGCTTGGATCATCAGCGTTTCTTTGGGTCGTCATTGATCAGCACTACCGCTTCCAGGTATTTAGACACCGTCAAGTACTGAGACGTTGCCAGACCAGGACGGACTATTTTATGCTGGCGAGCTCTGCAGCGGTGGGCATCGCCCAATCTCCAGCTTCGCAGTTGTTCGCTCGAGCTCCGAGCTCCAGGTCCGAGCCCCCAGGACGGTGGGCGAGTGCGGGGTGCAGTGTCGGTCGCCCGTCTCCGTGGCCGTCGCCATATGATGGCCGTCCGGGTGCTGGCCGCTCCGTTGGATATTAGATCGTCTCAGTGCTTTTTTGTTCTCCACGGGCACCAATACGCGCGGCTCGGCGCTCGCCGGCCGACCCTTCAACACCGCCACGGCATACATGATAAAAACAACATTCGAGACGCGCCCGGGGGGGCATGGGATGGGGGATGTGCACCGCACAGCACAGTCTGGCTGGGAGCCGGCCGGCCGGCCTTTGTCCATGGATGGATCGCAAAGGCCTGCTGTAGCCGATGGGATGCTGGACGGGAAAAGCCATCATGGGGCTCGGTGACTTCCCGTCATTGACAAACGAAATGACCCGAGGCTGTGTCTGTCGTCTCGCCTGGATGATCTACATCTCACATCCACCTTGCTTAGCCCCTCATTCCCGCCCACATGAAGTCTGAAGACGTTGTTTATTCCCACGAGGACCCCACCCCCACGGAGGTCGAAGGCCGGCCACGCAGCTCCATCCCCCGTATCCTTCTCACTCTCTCAGGCTCTCTCGCCCTCGTCTCGCTCTCAATCCATTCCTCGCCAGCTCGGATAACACACACCCCCGTGTCTCGTGTGTCGTGTCGCTCGGGGTCCCCTCCCGTCCACTTCCCACTCTCTCGCTTCCATCCACCACCCACCAGCCGAGATGGGGGATCTACTCACGCCCTCCCGGAATTAACCCCATTACCTGAACCCCAGCCCACCCCCTCTTCCCCTTGTTGATAGAGCGCATGGCTCACCTGACCCAAACTTTTCTTTTCTGTTGGCAGGCCGCAGAAGCCAGAAGGTCAGGTCGGGCACATCACAAACTAGCCCAATGACTAAGTCGGCTATTCCATTGGTGCGCATTTCGTTCCCCTCCGCCGGGACATCGTCGCAGATGTGACCGTACGGGCTCTCCCACGTCCAAGGCATTCTCTTTGTGTTTCTTTCCCATAAGGAAGTTCACGCCGGTCTCCCCTCCGACGACCAGTGAGTTAACTACCCCAGCTCCGACCTCGGCTCGGTGTGCGGTGTACCCCAACTTTTGGAAACCGGGTGACGTTAAGGTTAGCATGGGAATAAAGAAAGGCCCAAAAAATCCAGACCGATTGGATAGATACGTAGTAAGTAATGCAGGTAAGGTACGTTTAGGTAGGGCTGAGCAATGCCGAAGAAGGCATCTCGATTTCTTAATGGCCCGGGGATTGACACAATCCCAGAGAATGGCACGAGGGCATATCCCCCTTCCAAGTTTCAAACTCCCGCTTTCCCATCCACTCCTATCAGAGCAAGCAAGCCTCGTCGTCGCTTGCATCTCCGGGGACCGGGGGTGGCATCTCAATTCCCATGGAGTTTCCTGCTCCCCCAAGAACGCCAACATCAACTTCCTGCGCCACTGGCCAGCCATCCAGCTCAGCGCGAAGGCTAGCCGGCCTAGCAACGACGCTGAGACATTTTTTCTTATCTCGGCCGGAGTTCAGGGACATCAGTCAGGGCTCTTAGAGGACGAAGTACCGTAAACGTGCTGCAGATGGCGCGCATCATGTGGGATCCGGACCAGGGAGGGCCAGGCAAAATGTGCGACTGCATCTGTGAGGAGCGGCTAACCAAGGATACAAGCGGACTCGCAATGGGTGCTGCCCTCCCAATCATCCAGGATGCCAGCAGATAGACTCGTGGTCGCCTCCAGAGTCTCGATATAATACACTACGTAGTATAGCACAGCATGGCTTCTCTTAGACAGGGTCCGTGTGCCCCCCCCCCCCCCTGCCTACTGTAACAAATAGCCATGGAGATGGCCGTCCAGGGCAAGATCGGGGTCCCCAGCCAGGCCCACTCCAGCCAGATCTCCTCGCCTCCTGAGATTCCCACACCTCGCAGCGCTGTCGTGGCCTGCCTGCCATGCCCGGACCAACAGCGGACAGGCCTTCGGGTCCCCGCGTTGGTGGGGTGTGTCGTTGGTGTGCAGCGTACCTTGTTCCTTCAGCCACCGCCGTGCTGTACCGTACCGGTATCTGTGGGCAAAGGCGGCAAACGTACCGCTAGCAACTCGTCGGTTCGTTCGTAGTCTCGTCTGGGGTTTCATCCGTCACGGTCACTCGCTCCAGTCACAACTCGCAGCCCGGCGAGGCACTCTGGCTGCCCGTTCTCTAATAGTGATGGATGTCTCTACTCTAGAACCCGGGAAAAAACAAAAAGGCCGTTGCTTTGCACACCTAGGGGTATGGGCACTGCAGGTACCCAGCTCGTGGTGCAATCTCGAGGAACTCGGAGGCCATCTCGCAGCTGCATATTACGTATGCCATGAGTGCATGTTTGTATTAGCCACGCACGCCCTCCGAAACCCCGAGCTCCAAGCCCGAGACGCTCCAATTACCAATAACAGCCCCCAGCAACACACCTCGACACCTCAACGCTTCCCTAGGACCGGCTTCTTTATTTGCTGACCGCGGTCTCAACATTCGCGCCGACCTGCTCGATCTTGTCCTTGGCCACCTCTGCAGCCGTGGACATCTTCTCCTTTCCGCCCCAGTAGTGGTAGTTGAGGTATCGGTATCCTTGGGTGAGCTGGGCACCCTCGTTGAGGAAGTGGCAGGCGAAGAGGAGGTAGTTACGGGGCTGGACGGCTAGGGAGTAGCGCATGAACGTTCCGGCGTAGATGACCAGGGCACCCGTCATCTGTCCGGAGATCCTGAGAGGCATTCAGCATCGGGGTTTATCAACGAGGCCACGGAGGCTATCTCACATTTCAGGGCTCTTCTGAGTGTCCAAGATGGCGGCAATTGGGATACCGAAGTTGGAGGCGGGGCCCCAGAAATCTAAAAGAGTCCAGAGTCAGCTTGTGTTGTCTCGGTGAGTCAATGGCCCTTGAACCGTGGTATCGAGCGATATCACGGCTCCGTCGAAGTTCGTTGAGCACCAGCCGCCGGTCAATTAGCGCCCGCAACAACTACGACCGCATCCGCAGCTCACCCCCGAGCGACATGCTCTCTCTCGCTTTGGTTGCGGAGGCAACATCGACTGTCGAGTTGGAGACATCGCAGGGCTGCGTTGGTCGGCGGGCACATCGGAGGAGTGACGAAATGGGCTCTACAAAGGGAGGGAAGACGTACGGGTCGAGCATAGGTAATCCGAGACCGGGTTGGACCGGATCTTGGCGTTAATTGCCTTCACGAGTGCAGCCATCTTGGAGGATCTTGAGCCGTCACTTAGTCGCGCAGGGTGTCGTTGAGTAGGTGTTTGAGACCTGGATGACCCCCAAATTCAACGTCGCGCCGAAAATTGGAGGCGGCGATGTTGAGAGGTCACGTGTTACGGCTGTTTGCTGCGCAGCCCCCCAACGCTTGAGATAGGCGGGTAGTACAAACTCCGGTCTCGCTCAGGCATCGTCAAAACACAACGTGAGAACCACGCATCATCGCAAAATCGTGATAATCCTATAACGTCGTCACAAAATGTTTACTCACCTCACCGACGGTCTGTACTTGGGAATAGAACACAGCCGCACCATCACACCATGGATGGTGCTTGGACACGATAGGTAATGGACCGAGGGATCAGAGCTGACTTATTACGCCACACTTGTTATGCACTGACATGGGTCAAGTCAGCCTCCATACACGATGATCTAAACCCGAGCCTCCTTAGGTCCATAGCCATACGATTTGTTCTCGTGAACTATTTTAGGTTTCATTAGTTTGGTACATGCTATTGTTCAACCTAGGGCGGCCAGCTGTGCCTTCTTAATTCCGACCTGTCCAAGGTTGGGATAGGGTGCAAGCTGGTGTCTTACAAGTTCCCTGATCCCAATCGACAAGTTCCAAGAGCTTCGGGACCCCAGACCGTCATCTCTCCGCTGCTCCGGGGAACTGACAGCGAGATCCACCGGGACGAGATACGGGCCCAAGCCTCCGACGCCCGCATCGTCATTAGTCAGGGCGAGTGGCCGAAGTGTTGGACCGGGGTGGGTGGTGAACCACATCCAGAGCGGGCTTTCGGAGCCGGGAAACCAGTCCCGGCCTCTCCCGAAGCCCCGTCATACGGGCGCTTTCCTTCGGGAACGCTTGCCGCCCTCTCATCTTCCTCTCTTGATCATCAATGGCAGTTTACCGAGGCTTCACCCAAAGCGCGGTTCTGGACATACATTTCCATCGGGATCCTTTGAACTTATCCGACTCACCGAGAAAGCCCGGCTGTTGACCTCGGCCGTTAACCGGGGTATGAGACTATCCTGGCTCTCATGCGCATCTCACCTCGGGATGGTATGCTGGTAGCTGAACAATTCCCGACATGGATCGAGGTCGCGATTGAGGTGGAAGATTCCGTGGTTGGCTGAGTTCCTAGTAGGCCATAGACATTCGTCAAGAACGGCGTCCTAAGTACAACAGACGATTTATGTCACGTTTTCTGTCACCAGCCGACTTCGATTTCTTCTCCAACCTCATCCACAACAATTTGCGAGTATTCCTTCTCTTGTCTTCATTGCCACGGCTCCTTTTCGAAACTAAAGTTCCAGGTCGTTTTGAGATACCCTTTGTCGGATGAGCCTCTGATGCCGATATGCTGGAGCACGCTGGGAACCATAGCCCATTTCTTCAAGCCCTCTCGGTCGGCAACCATGTCGATGAAAGAGTCCCCAGCAAGCTTGTACGGCGGTTCCCTCAGACTCTGCTCCAACATTGCGAGGTTGCGGTGTGGCATTGCAAGCCCCTGCGCACAGCACCCATATTGCGGCATCTCATGGACGCCGACTCGCCAGGGGCTAACCAGGAGCCTTCCAGCCATAAAGTACAGTCCAATATACGCTGCCAGCCAGGCTGTCATGGTGTAAACCATGACGGAATTGAGCCTGACAAGATCAACAGCCTTCAAATGTCTCATCGCAGGACTCTTCCATCGCCAAAACAGCACCGTGCCAACAACTGCCAGGTAGATGAGGATACTGTTTCCAAGGTAATAGGTCCACTCCTCAGAGTTCCAGCCCAAATAAACCTCAGTGTAAAACAGTCGCAAATAGAGCCAGTCATGCTCGGTGCTTTGCGCCTCGACTTTCTCGATTGAGTTGATCAGTCGTTCGAACCAATCTCGGGAGGTAATGACGTCGTCTTCAACCAGAACAAAGTAGTCCGATCCTTGGTCTTTGCACGATGCTACCAGGTTTGCATAATCCATTTGCACGCGCTTGTTCCTCGGGTCTTCGAAAGCCCAGCGAAGCGAAGTATTGGTGATTTGACGATATCCGTCAACAGCAGGTTGGTCGTTGCCGTAGACAAACACCTCGTCGGCAATGTTATGGAGCCAGGCCTCTCCGTACGCGGGATTCTGCTGTGGGATATCGTCTGCCAGCAGCACCTTTAACTTGATCCTTCTCCGTTGCTCGGGATTGAGAGAGTCGACCAAGGATGCAACGGTCCTCCCAACAAACTGCTCCCTGTCGCGACGAATACTCGGGATTCCAATGCAAAGGCTCAATCCTTCTGGTTTCTTGGCGTCATCATATCCCACATTCTTGCCCTCGTATATCCAAGGCTGGGCCGCGGTGGCTGGTGTCGAGGCGGCTTTGATGAGGAATTTTTCGGATTCGGTTTCTCTGACGGCGGAGTAGGTTTGGGCGTAGGCGCGGTTCGGATCGTGGAAGAACGACGAGGGATCGTAGAATGAATGGTTTTGACAGTATCGGAACAGGAGGAGCCAGACGACTGCCAGTGCTACGTTGGCGACGACAGGCTTCATGATGGGTGTTACGGTACAGTTGAACGGCGCGAGACAATGAGCGACATGACAGGAGGGTTCGTTTTAAGCAGCATCGAACTGACGACATTAGCTGTGAGGAAGTCCACGGGGTCGGCCTGAGGCCTGTCTTACCATAGAAGTCAAGTATCACAATAGCTCCATAACCGTCGAAGGTGTCTCAAAGGATCTAGCAAGGCGAAAGGGAACAGGAGAGATCAACGCTGGAGTCTCGGTGAGGGGGTCGTCGCCTTTAACACAGGACTAGACGATGGATGGGCGGGGACATCCAATGCTGACCGGCAGTGAAAGCCCCAAAATGCGCCCAAGTCCAAAACAGAGGTCCTCCTGAATTGCTAGGATCGGCGGTTACAGAGCACGAGGCTGAGCCAGAGAGTGGAGCGAGCCATGCTTTAGCTCAGCACGTTTCGTAAAGGGTTGCCGGGGTGTTCATTCAGTATACGGGAGTCGGGGAGTCAGGGTGGCACTTGCTTTATGTAGTCCATGTACGGGGTACTTCCATCGGACGTTGACGCCTTGTGAAATAGGCTCAACTTAAAAGCAGGGACAGTGTTGTGTTACACGTACTCGGCGCAGATGACCCAACCATCATCCTACGAGTGGTATTCACAACCGATTTCCTTCTCCTAAGGAGACAGGTCTCATTCTCAGACACCCAAAATTGGCCGTGCCAGGCCCCATAATCACGAAGTGCCAGGGCTTGAGCCTGCCTCCATTGTCGAATACATACGGAGTAAATTATGGTACTTTGTAAGGAGATGAGCGAATTCCGGTTTCTTACTACCAATACGTACATTAGTAGTGCTAAAGTACTATTTAGTATGCTTCCCCTGAATGGACCGGATTTGCTGGCCAACGTAATACGCCACCTAAAATACGATAGCGCTGACGGGCGAGCTGAGCCGTCTCCTGACGGTTTTTGCCCAGGTTTCGGTACTTGCACGGGCCTGTCGGCCAGGCACTTGTCGGCACCGTATGTACACTATACTCCGTACTAATACAGTGCATTGGATCTATTAATGAACCAGCGCCGGGATGACAGCCCTGTGGGCTTCCAGAGGCCACGGAAGCAAATAGCACAGCGCCAGAGCTGCATTAATCCATGTCTGCTGTCGGGCAAAACCAAGGTTTAAAATTAGAGTTGAAGAGACAAACGAAACATGCATACACTACGAACAGGCGTCACGACCCTTCAACGCAAGTACTCCCTACACGAAAATATACGAATGTTTCATGCACACGGCGTATAATAGCGCTGTATTGAGCATTCGGGACTTCCTACTCATCGTCCCTAAAGGGGAACCTCACTGTCTTGAAGCAGTCTCGGGCTGTTTCACTAGCATGCGCCTCGGTTCTAGGTGCCGCTGAAACCATCACCATCTGCGCCAGTTACCCACTCTGGGCACGTCGTGTACCTTGGCAAGACACCTTCAACGGAGACGCCGTCAGCCCTCAGGCACGACGAACTCCACTGATATCACCAGACGGGAAAATGTGGATACTGGACGGTGGACGCCATCTCGAGCCCATAGCCCGACACCAAATGGCCTCCGAATGGCACATCCATGCAGTTGCTCTACAGGTGTTGTCATAACTGTGGTTTAGCGCATCTGGTTGGGGCGTAGTGCAGTTCAAACCCCGCCTTATTATTATTGGGCATCAGATACCTCCTTTCTGACAGGCCATTCGCTCGTCGTATGCGGACAATTGCAACCATAATAGCCGTTACCTCAAGGGGCTTCATCTGCCTCTCCATCCATGGCGTAATTGATCGCGCCGGAAACATCTGAGGGAGGGTCTTCATGGTGTCAAAAGATACTCGTGTGCGGACTACGAACCTCGCTTTGGTCTAGCACACGTAGTCTCCAATACCCTGTGTGGGATCTGGAGTATTCTATCTACTAGACCCGTCGCACGGTTTGTCTGAGCTATCACAGTAAGTAGTGATGCAAACTGACTGTTCAACTACTCTCATCCAGACATTGATGGTCTGGTTCTTCACCATAAGGTCACTAAACATAGGTTAGATATTAGGGGTAAGGGTTAGGGATATAAGTCAGGTATGAAAAATACTTCTAATATTGGGAACTAGAGCCGGTTGTCCTGCCCAGTAGGTATGTTCAGAGTCAGCTTCTCTGCAGTTTCGAGCAAGTAAAATTCTGTAGGTTCCGTCCGTCTCATTAGGATTCGGTGAAATCTGTCAGGGCCATCCACCATGTACTGCACGTACTCGATACTCCTGAGAGATTCAATTGCGCTTGTTTCAGTACTTGCTCATATTCCAGAGAAGTAAGTAGAATCTTCGTAGAATACCCTCCCACGTCCTCTTCGTGTATTATTTTTCTTCAGCTCATCATTGCTCACCCCAAGCATCATTATCCACACGTCAAACACAATTATCACACCTCACCTAAAACGTTTGGAATTAAGTTCAGAACTGTTCGAATGGGTATCAATCTCATCTCTTGGAACACGCTGATTTATGCATTAGTGATCAACCCCCAACCCCAGTGCAGAAGAACGCTCGGTGCCACCTGAAGTTCTAGCCTAGAAGTCGACTCTGACTTACAAAGTCCCGGTCAGCGATGACCAACCTTTTTCGAAGCCCATGCATAGATCTCAGCAAGTCTTGGAATAGAAAGAATCCCTTTCAACCCTCAGTATCAGCAACGAATAGTTAAACTCGTCACGTTCTCGTCTACAGTAGAACAATCTAGGAGGTCGTCAAGGTAAGTCCAGAAGATGTTCCCAATTATGACTGAGAATATCATGATCCTCTGGAGAGTGCAGGCATGGCCTGAAGAGATCGTGCTTCTCATCGGATGATGAGGAGGTGGAAAATGCACAAGGCGGGCAAGCAAACAAAGTGAGTCCGGCTTCGTCGCAGATGCGACTATGTCACTCGGTGTACTACAGCTAAAAATGGGTGCTTTGCCTTGCTTTCATGAGTGCGTATCACGTAGGCATCACTTTCTAGGTGGCTAAGAAAAGGAAGGCTACCTGCACATTTATTATATGACGTCTTAGGTTCAATGGTAGTTATGCTGTTGAGTGTACGACGGGGCACATTGGTTACACCTAAAGCACTTCTTATGAAATTTATGACCAAACCCCAAATGCGACTAGAAAATAAACGATCCAATAAGTTACCTATACGGATAAGGAAAATAATCAAAGAAGAAACAGAGACCGAGAGCGGTTCGTGACACGAAGATAGATCGTTTTGGCACGCTAACTACCCTGTACAAAATGCGCACTGTGAGATTGGAGAGGCATAACACCGCAGCCTACTGTCGACTGCCTAAGCCACAACAAGTAATGGCTAATGACTGATCTCAAAGTCAGGATCGACTCATCTCTCGAGTTTTCTAAATGACAAGGAGATGTGCCGAATAGAACGAGATGACTGAATCACTCGTATGACTCTTCCTCGAAAGGCCTCTTCCTTCTTTGACCACTGGGCAAGGAATGAATGAGATGGAAGTTGGAGTAGAGCATGAGTGACTCATTCTGACGGTAAGCCAATCCGGCAGCACGGAGTAATTACGGGCTCGTCAGCCTATGCAAAATTGAGTGGTGGAGGGGCAAGTCTGCGAGCACAGTGCAGGAAAGTAGTTCGCACCAAGAATATAAAGTACAGCGAGTGCTGTGCGTGACTCTGGAGGGGCACAAGACATGCGACCAACGCCCAGCCTTGCCACAGCCGAGTGCCCCACCAAGGCAACGCCTCTTTGAGCCTCGCCCACGAACATCAAAAGAACCTATACATAAGTAGTAACCCTCTCTCCGACTCCGAGTCCTGGCCTCTCCGTTGCATCTTCATCTTCACTCATCGCCACTCTTCCTGGAGAGTTGTCTTGTCCCCTCAACTCTCCTTGTTTCTTTTCTTTCTACGAAGACGCTGTATTTCACAAAGCGCACTCCCATTTCTCCAACGTCTTCAACCGCCACTACGACGACTTCCCCATCGTCAAAGTTTGTCGTTGCCGTAACGATGGCCGAGGGAGAGGGACAGCAGGTTCCCAGCCTGGCACAGGGATTGAGAGGAGGTAGCTCACGTGGAGGACGCCGTAGGGGCCGCGGTGGGAGAGGACGTGGCCGTGGAAATGGAAGTGGAAATGATGCCTCTCGCAGTGACAGAAACGCCCCTGCTGAGAGGGACGCCGCACAGCTCAGTTCTAGCGCAACGGCCCAGACAACGGTCCAACCAGAGTCATCCACTATCCCTGAAAGTTCAGGTGCCTCAAGAGGCCGGCGAAATAGACGCGGTGGGCGAGCTGACGGGCGAGCTGGCAGGGCTCGTGGCTCAGACACTCAGCCTCGAGGCTCTTTCCAGACGGGGCCTCAACGGCGGTTTGGTGGTCGCTTAACCACCGGCTCCGACCAAGTCAACCAAAGGGTTACAGAAGCACTGCCCTCTCTCAATGCAGATGCTCTTGAGTTTGTCCCCGGCCAACCTATGCCTGCTGGAAGGTATGACTTCTCCAACCAGAGAGATGGCTGCTGAATACATGACACTGACACGTCTACTAGCTCTCAACCTCAACCCTCATCTCAAGCCCAACAGCAGCCGTCTTCCAGATCAAGGAACCGACGGAAGCCAAAGAGGTCTAGACCGGAAGTTCCGAAGTCCACCGCATCCGAACTGTGGCAGCGAATCCAGGAGGACATCAACAACTTGAACTACGAATGCCGAGTCTGCACCGAGGAAGTTACTCGAGAATGCGAAGTCTGGTCATGCAACACCTGTTGGACTGTCGTACATCTCCATTGTGCCCAGGAATGGTATGATAGCTCCATGAAGATCGACAATAACTCTGGCGACCCCGTCTGGCGTTGCCCTGGCTGCAACTCACACCTATCGGATGGACCCAATTCCTATCACTGTTGGTGCGGCAAGGAGACCAGCCCCAGCCAGGCCAGTAACTTCCTGCCTCCACACTCTTGTGGACAAACATGTTCCAAACCAAAAGCGACCTGCCCTCACCCGTGCCCTCTTCAATGCCATGCTGGACCCTGTCCACCTTGTGCAGTGTTGAGTCCGCCAGAGCCCTGCTACTGTGGCAAGCAAACAAACCGCAAGCCTTGCAGGGAAACCGACTATCACAATGGTTGGAGCTGTCGTGAGCCCTGTGGCGACTTCCTCTCTTGCGGAGAACATATGTGTTCCCAGTCCTGTCACCCAGGACTCTGTGGAGATTGCCCCGTCGAGGTTAAGGCCAAGTGTTATTGTGGAAAGGTCGAGAAAGAGATGAAATGCTCCCAGCAAGACGACGTGTGCGATTCCTACAATCCATCTGATGTCTCCTGGTTCACAGGCTCTTTCAGCTGTGGAAACACTTGCGGAAGAGCCTACGACTGTGGTATTCACAAATGCGAAACATCTTGCCACGCGCAAGACGAGCTCCCAACCCACTGTCCCTTGGCGCCGGATGTGGTAACTCATTGCCCCTGTGGGAAAACTCCTCTCGAAGAGCTCATGGAGTATCCGAGACAGTCTTGCGAAGACGAAATTTCCCACTGTGACAAACCATGTGAGAAGCTGCTCTCATGTGGCCATCTATGCACCTCCCTTTGTCATATTGGTGACTGCGTTTCATGCAGCGAGCTTATGGATATCGATTGTCGCTGTGGTCGAGTAACAAGCCGGACAATATGTCACCAAGGAGACATTCAACATCCTCTGTGCTTCAAAGTTTGCCAGGCAAACCGGAACTGTGGACGTCACCGGTGCGGCGAGCGTTGCTGTTCTGGCGAAAAGAAGGCTCAGCAGAGGATTGCCCAACAAAAGAAGCAACGCTCTGCCGTTGACTCCCTCCCGGTTGAGGCTGAGCACATTTGCCTCCAGATCTGCGGCCGACCATTGAAGTGTGGTAGTCATTTGTGCGAGAAGCTTTGCCATCGAGGACCTTGCTCGACTTGTCCCGAGGCCATCTGGAATGATATTAGTTGCAACTGTGGCGCGACTGTTTTGCAACCGCCCCAGCCTTGCGGAACTCGTCAACCAGACTGCACATCCAAGTGCAGGCGGCAGCCGGCCTGTGGCCATCCCACGGTTGACCACCAATGCCACGCTGATGATGTCGAGTGTCCTCCCTGCCCCTACCTGACTGAGAAGACTTGTGCTTGTGGGAAAACGAAATTTGCCAACAAGCCGTGTCATATTCAGCAGGCCCATTGTGGGGAGCCTTGTGGACAGAAACTCCAGTGCGGGTATGTAACATGCTCCTATGATATCAGAGCACAAGAACACTAACAATTTTTTCAGACTTCACTCTTGTCGAAAGCTTTGCCATCGTCCTGGCGAGTGCGGTGACGCTAAGAATGGTTGTGAGCAGGTTTGTGGAAAGTCGAAGCTCTTCTGCAACCATGCCTGCCAGAACGTCTGCCATGGCCAAACTCGTAAGCTCTCCTGAATAACATGTAGTCACCGAAGAATTTCACTAACGTTCAATCTCAGCCTGCAATGAATCAAATGCCTGCCAGTTGAAGATGTTTGTTTCATGCCCCTGTGGTAATCACAAGAAGGAGTTCAAGTGTCTCGCTGGCTCGCTGAACCCAGATCCTGTCCGTCCAGAGCTTAAGTGTGACGAGGAGTGTGAGCGCCTCGACCGCAACCGTCGTCTTGCTGCCGCACTCAATATTGACCCTGCGACTCACACTAACGACCACATCCCCTTCTCCGAGAATACCCTCAAACTCTACAAGGAATTCACTACCTGGGGTGACCGCCAAGAGAGTCAGTTTCGCGTTTTCGCCGCCAACCCAGACGAAATTCGCCTGCGGTATGAGCCCATGCGCAACCAGTCTCGTCAGTTTCTACATCTGCTTGCTGAGGACTTTGGCCTCGAGAGTAAGAGTGACGACTACGATGCCCAACGCTCTGTACTAGTCTGGAAGGGAGACCGCTTTGTCTCTGCTCCGTCTAAGACGCTCGCCCAATGTGTCAAGATCCGGGCCACTCAAGCCGCCCAGGCAGCCGCTGAGGCGGCCATCCGCCCTCCGAGCCCTCCGGCGATGGGGACCGAACCATTCAATGGTCTCGTTCTCACAGCGCCTCGCTTTGGCATCACCATCGAGGAGATCATGTCTGCCCTCGAGGCGGACCTAGCGACGCTCCCATCCATCCAGTTTAAGGCTGAATTCATTACCCACATCGAGCCAAACGACGAGGTATTCCTCAAGACAACGGCACAGTACGCCGCCTTCTCAAGCTCCACCTCTGTTGAGACCAGCCTCGCCAGCCTCAAGCCCCGTCTCGAGCAGAAGCTCCGTCGCGAAAAGGTCGCGGGGGGCGTTCTGCTCTGCCATGCCGGTGCTAATGGAGAGATCACTCGCCGCGAAGTGCCCCGGCGCCCCGGCGCAGGTGGCTGGAGTGCCGTCGCCGGTCGGGCTGCCTCGTGGAAGCCGACCGCTGCGGCCGAGGAAGAGGCCACCAAGGCTCCCGGCCGCCGCTTCGTCGGCTTGAAGAAGAAGAAGCCGCAGCAGCCTGAGTCGGGCAAGGTCTGGGCGGTGCTCGATGGAGATGTGGAGTGCTAGATGGTGCTGCAGCGACAGGAAAGTGCATTACATGGGACCCGTGCGGTAGTTATCTTACATTGACCGGTTCCGCACGTCCTCGGTCACGCAAGTATAGACAAGATCGAGGCTACTGGATGACAACATGATTCAACGCAAGATTCCATTCGTCGCTGGTGCGATAATTTCGGTGATAAAGTGAAGCACGTCCCTGGGAGAGGTCCTTATTTTCATGCGCAACAGTCGTGTATCCTAGGTAGTAGAGAAACCCTAAGAGCGATGTTGGATCCCTTCACTTCATGCATCCCCTGGTTATGATCTTGCCCCCCCGAACCTGATTTCACTCGGCCCAGCAATACTCCCTAACCGCTTCTTCCTCAACGTGCGCTTTGTATTACACTGCTTGCTGCATCCTCCTGGTCGCTTGCTATCCCGTAAGTTTCATGGAGTCTGTTTGGTAATAATAATTAGGACTAGGGCGCGAAAAGCAGCCGTTGTGGAACTTGATCGCGCTAAACGTTGTATCTGGTTTTATTATCTACTACATGACTTTGATCTATCTAATGACATCAGCTAAAATTAAGGCACTATATAAGCATGCTGTACCTAAATCTTTGATCCGGGTATAGGTTTTGTAGTGTAACACCGCACGAGTTGTAGTTTTAGACTAATCTTGTTGAAGGGTCATGTCATGGTCTGGGCCGCTTCACTGCATGACCTTGAACTAAGATATCTGTACCATCACATGCTTTGTGCTTCACTCTTCGGGACACTCAATTCCGTCCATATAGCGCTCAAACGTACGTATAGTGGGCCGCCTGTGTTGGAACAAGCAAGCATTATCGCGTCCGGACCGAACCTTGCTTGCGATTACATACATAAAAGCACGGAGATAATTCGCTGTGGTGCCAAACTTGGCCAAGACAGCGGATGTCACCTTCATCTGAGACAGGATGGCACTTATGCTAACCTTTAACATCACGAGGCCACACCTCGGATAGCTGCTATGATCACATGGCGAATGCCGCCACTAGACCTGAGACAACCAACCACGCATGTACGCATACACATATAAACCCCACCCCCTAAAAGAAAAACAGGCGAACCAAGTTGGATCTCTCATAGTCTCGTCATTTGTATATCTAATGTTCTGTTTTTAAGACCGGATGTATGTATGCAAAAGGTGGAGGGCGTTAGAGGCCCGGTGGAAAAGGTGGTGCGGGGTTATCATTCAATCATGGTGTCCATACGAGTTAGTCCCTGTTGAAATTCAAGATGGTGTGTCTTGATCACGCCCCGTTCTATAAGCGGGTCTGCTCCCGTGGTTTCTCGCTGGTCACTTCACCGACGAAGTCAGCTATGGCCTCGAAGTAGCCTTCTTCGAGGACGCTCGAGTTGTGATCGCCGCCGGGGAGGGGCTTCCATCGTTTGAAGGGAGCTTTTGAGACTTCGTAAAGCTGGCGCATGTGTTTTGGTCTATAGGGCGTTAGTCTAGACCTCGCCATGTAGAGCCGGTAACAAGGACGGAAAGATTGAAGTGATTGTTCAGAATGTCTTTAGTTTGAAATCAGCACCACACGGATACAAGACCCATGGGGTGTTCATATTTTGTGGGTGATACTTTGATCATCATAAAATCAAAAGCGAAGTGTGAGAGAACGAAGGGGGAGGAGTACTCACGGTACGATCTCGTCCTGTAAGCCACTGAGGAAGAGGATCGGCACCTTGTTGATGCTCGGCAATGTCGACTCGCTGGGCCAGACCTGGTGACATAGTAGGGTAAGATACTTGGCGGGAGGCACCACGGAAGGGATTAGTTTCCGCATAGAGAGGAAGGTGTTCTCGAGGATCAGCCCGGCAATGTCTCCGGCTTCCTGGTTTCTGGCCACGAGTTTAACGCTGACGGCTCCACCCAGGCTCTGCCCGTAGACGAGCAGCTTGTGATCTCGTGTCTCAGCGCGCTGGCGCAGGTAGTTGAGCCCGGTCTGGGCGTCAATGGTCAAGCCAGACTCATCAGGGACACCAGTGGAGGCACCGTAGCCTCTATACTCGAGCATGAAGACATTGCACCCGATGTAGTTGATCATCATGCGGGCAATGGGCAGTCGATGACCGATGTTTCCCGCATTGCCGTGGAACATTAATATGGTAACATTGGAGTTCCTGCCTCCACGGGGACCGCGGATGTAGTAGGCCGAGAGCTTCTCGCCATCGTCGGTTGGGATGACCAGCTCTTCGAAGTCTTTGATGCCGTAGTCAGAAGGTTTGGGGACGTCGAGACGAGAATTTGCAGGAATGTGGCTCGGATAAATCAATGCCCTAATGCAATAGACGGATTGTTAGCGGGGCCCAAAGCGGGTCAAACGCGACGTGACGGTGAAGCGTGGAGGAGGACGGTGAGGCGATGTAGTAGAAGTGGCTGGAGGGAGACGGACTTTTGCTTGAAGTACAGCAGAGAAGTGAGGACGGCGGCGATGCCCTGTGTGCGCATGGCTTGGTCAGCTTATCGGAACCGGAACAGAGACTGCAACCTTCCTGCATCCAGGCGGGTGGCTGAAGCAGACGGGGGGACCAAATGGGGGACCGGCTTGTGCCTCGTGGGCGACCAGGTTGACGTACCGTTGAAGCCAGTGCAGGCAGACGCATGTAGCTGGCGAAGGAGCTGAGGAGCGAGATGGACTGCTCCAGATAGCTGGTAGGAGTGGAGGAAGGAGGAGGGTTGGAAGAGGACATGGTAGAACGATGTGTTTTGCTACCTCTAGACATCTATTACAGCTGGGGGTGGAAGCGAGGGCCGAAAATGCGGTGACCCAAGCAAGGCCCAGCTGGGCAACGACGAGGGAACGAACAAAGGATGGAAAGGGGATCGATCACAAAGAGATGAGCCGGAACCAGCCAGCAGAAGAAGCAATGGTAGGCAGTGGCGGTAATGGGATGGGTCAGGTAGATGAGTACTGTAGGTATCCAGGGAATTGAACCGACTGAACGGTTCGGATTGAGGCAATGTGACGGATGTGAGGTTGGACAAGCGAATGGACAAACAGAGCTTGGGGCTAGCAAGTTGGGAGCTGGGACGTGCGACGTGCGACGTGCGAAGAAGCCGTGCTTCTCGATCGAACCGGGGGGGCGGAAAGACGTAGGAGAGGTCGGAACGTGGCAAGCGGAGATCGGGAGATGTCAAGTCGATAGTGTCCGGTCGTCGCTGTAGAGGTGAGAGCGATGCGGTAACGTACGAAGTCTTCGTTCACTGATATGACGGCCTTTTGCTGCGCTCTCTGGACCCTGCGGTATCACTTCTCGGGAGCGAGTCCGTTTACGGCATCATGATGCAGGATGAAGGGGCGGGTTGGAGGTCGAGGGAGTCGAGGCTGAGGGCGCGTGGGACGGGATGGGATGATTGATGGTGCGGAGAGGAAGAGCGGAGGGAGTCCAGGGTGCAAGGTGGAGAAGAGATGGTGAGATGGTCCCTTGCAGCGGTAGGCGACGGTGAAGGTGGCGATGGTGAAGGATGATGGTCGAGGTCGGATGGAGAGGATGTTGGAGTTTTGGCTACCTTTAGTTGCCTGCTTACCTGTCCAGGACTTGACAATGAATGATACCTGAGGTTTGTCCGTCCGTCCCCCAACGGATTGACGATTCATTCCGCTTACCTTCGTCTCGGATGGTGCCTGCCTCAACTCACCTGCCAGTTGAGGACCCTAATTACCTACCTAGGTACTGTACTGGCACGGGCACTCAGAAGGTCCCGCCAGGATGTGAGAACCCTTCTCCCGAGGCGCACGCCAGAGGTTCACCAGTTTGTGGAGCACGCAAGTGGAGGTAACCTCTCCACCTGGCTGAGATGATGGTACATCAGTGTCGTGCATGAGAGGTACATTCCAGCCTCCACCTGTATAGAAAATACTTCCGAGACCATCTGCCGTGTGTACCGAGCTATCATCGGGTCTGAGTTCCTAAATGAAACTGTCACGCCAACAGGCGAAACGTTCGTCGCAATTGTGTTGAGAAAACAGCAGGGGGGGAGGGGGGGGGGGGGGGGAANNGGGGGGGGGAATCACAGCGAGAATGTGATTTCTTCTGAGACAAAAAAGCCAAGGCCAGACAATTGATGCAGCGTTCAGCGAGGAAAAAGGAACCAAAGCTAGGGTAGTCAGAGTGAAATCAAATGGAAAAAGAACTCTCGAGCCTATTATGCATTGCCAGCACACACGTACACACTCATAAAAACTCACACGCGCTTGCAAGTCAGTTCACATTGCTTGATGGAACATGCAGCTAGTCTAGGTAACTTTGGTATTGCGTTGTCTTGATTGATTCTAGCGCAATGTCCCTGTTGGCGAGACAGCGCTAGAACGAAAACGATGTCGGTGGAAATGATGATTACCTCTTTGGGAAGATTCTATGAGCAACGCGCTCCTCTACCAGCTGCATGGCCACGAGGCCAAGGGGCTTCGAGGAGGGGCATCTGACCATTATTAGCACCGAGATGGAGGAGGTAATTAATCCTATTTACTGCTCGTGACCACAAACACACAATAGCGGGCTGAGCCGCTCTTCCGAGAGCTCTAGATTATCTGAGATGCCCCGTGCTGAAGCTGTCCCCCGTACTCCGTACTAAAAGCAGTGTTTGTCTAGGGGAAGCTCCGGGGCTGATGAGAAGGCGAGTGGACAAGACGGGAATTGGCCAGACCATCTTCAACGACGAACTGACCATGTCTATACACTACTAGTATCTGAATACCTACTGCTTCTATTTTTGGCGGGTAGCCCGGGTCGACCGCATCGGGACCTGCATAAACAAAGAATAAGAATGACCTACCCAGAAGCCTAGTGGACTAGTACGAAGCACACCCACCCAACACCTCGGGAAGCCAGCTCTGAGACCAAGCAATCCACTCTAGCTGAGGATGTGGCTGTAATACACGCGAGACAAGACGCCTCCTTCAAGTACGTGCTACTGGGTACGTAATGATGCAAACAACCATGAGCCGACGTTGATGGGCATTGGGGGAGTACAGCCTCGCTCCCCCTGATGAGTGGAGGAGGGTGATATTCATGAAGATGGACACCGAATCCAGACGGATAGTTATTCAACTTTAGCCTAGTCTTTACGCGGGGGTCTCTCGGAGACGCTCTCCTCAACTGGTATGCGACAACCTCCGAACCGCCTCTGTTCTGCGGAAGTGCTGACGACCGCATTCCTCAGCGTCAAGTCGTAACGAGCGCCGCAGCAGAAGCTAGAAATGTCCCTCGACACCCCTCACCCCCCTCCTCATCGATTCAGGGATGGCCCCTGAAACCCGCCTGCCGCCTCACCTTGCTCGCCGAACCCACCTTGGTGATTTGTTTCTAGCCGCCTGGCCACGGGACCTGCCGGTAACGACGCCCATTTGACGGCTGCGAACCATTGAGATGAGGCGAGGCGGGATCGTCCACCCGTTCCACTGGCGGCGCACGGGGCGAGTGAAGAACGAAGGAAAAGATATCAGGCGAGCCGACCTCACTCGGGTTCAGCGCCGTTGAGATTGTTATCGTACAAGTGGGGTTTACTTGTTCACTGGCAATGGGGTTATTATTTGGCTATCTAGGTACATAGTATCTATCGCGGACGCAGTTGTTTTCCCTTCCACGTGATCCCCCCCCCCCAACACGAAAGAGAGAACAGAGCTGAGACTTGGGAGGGGTGCTTACGAACGCTCAAGGATGAGCTCGAAACGTCAAAAGGCTCAAGGATGGGATGCAAGGGCGAAGCTCAATCCCCAATCAAGGTCTACGGATACGCGTTAGACGCGCCGGCACGTCTCGTAGAAGCGCGGAGGACGACTGTGGTTGGTTCGTGGAGATAGAGATAGTGGTGAGGATGGAGAACATCAATTTCAATAAAGAGTGGTGGTCGGCGGCTACTGAGGGAACCCCCAAACCCCCAAGGAATGCGACCGTATGATGCGATGCATCTGCCCAATCTCTAGTGGCCAAGCTTCCCGCCAAGTGCCAACGTCTCATCGCCCCATGAGATCTTTGATAAGAGGCCTGACCCTGGGCAGGCTTTTTCTTCTTCCTTTTTTTTTCTTCTCTCGCTTTATCGCCCCGCAGATCAGAGGGGAAGAAAAAAAAACACTGGGTTGATGACCAGTAGACTGAGTAGAGAGAGTGGTTGCTGAACTAGACCTGCAGTAGAGCCTTGTCCAAGTGGGAACAAAGCGTGGGCAGCGGCCCAGCGGTAATGGTTTGGTGCAGCATCGTGGGCGAGGTCTTTCTTTGGGCACCTATCCGGGATCGTCCATCCATTCAGCTGCGGATCATGCATCACGACGCGCGTGTTTCCCTATGTCCAGCAGGAATTAGTGGATAATAGACGACCCTCATTGTTCCTGGAAGTGCCAAGGTGCATGACAGCGGAGCAGCGCCATGGGGTAAGACTCGACGGACTATCATCCATCATCCATCAGCCATGGATGATGCTACCGCCACCCTGTAAACACCCCGTAAACACCCTGTAAACGCCCATGGATCAGTCATGAATGGGCCAAGGCTAGGCCCGTCCCCCTCTGCTGCGACGGTCTGACCCCTCTGACGACCCCTCTGACCCCTCGGAACAACGTGAGACACCACCTCCAACAGCCCATGGACAATCCCGCTTCATGTGACCGTCCCCCCGCGGCATTGAGGGATGTCCTGCCGTGGTGCCATCGGGCCAATGGTGACGTCGCCCCAGCCGAGTTTAGAGATGTGCTCCCTTGCCCCTGGGGTTCCTGGGGTGCTTGTGCTCCGTCGTTGCTGGGGTACATGTGTGTTGTTGGCGTTTGGTCGTCCAGGACCCTCCCTCATTCAGGTGTGGAAGTCCCAGCCAGGTGTGTGTGGCGTCGCCGTAGGGGTGGGATGTATGGATCCCGTCGCAGCCCATCGCCGCCCCGTCGCAGCCCTGTTGCAGCCCATCGTCGCCCAGAACAGCGCTGTTGCAGCGTGTGATAGGTCGAGGGGGACGCACTCCCAAGAATGAGGTGCCCAACCGGTTTGTTGCTGGTCTTCGCTGGGCCTCGCTGGACCTTTTGAGTTTTTTTCCTCGGTGCTTGGGGTGCTTGGGGTGCTTGGGTGCCATTCTGTTGCCGCTCTGGGTGGCTCTGGGTGTCTTTCTTCCTTTGTTGCTGGTGCTGCTTGGGCCTAGCTTGCCGCAGGTTTCATCTGGGCATCCACAACAAACGCCCAAAACCTCCTCCTCTCACACTTTTTCGCCCACACACACACAACAGAGCGTCGCAATTTGACCGACGGGAGTGGTCATTCTGCTGCTCTCTGCTGTCTCGTCTGCCCTCCATCCATCTCCCTTTTACCTTTTCCTCTCTCTCTCCCTCGCCCATCTGTTCCTTCTTCCATCCATTCATCCCTCCCCCGCGACATCTCCTTAATTAAAACTGCCATCACACGCCCCTCGCGCTCACGCTACACGCGCCTCTATCATCACGCTACAACAGACAGCCCAGACAACAGACCGACCCGAACCCTCCAAGCCCAAGCTTTCCGCCCGCCGCATCATCCGCAGCATCGCTCCGCGACGTCAACCGTGCCCGCCGCCGACTGACGGACCCTGGTCTTGAGCCTCCCACCCACTCCACCTGACTCTGGCACTCATCTCACTCGGCCGCCCCTCCATCTCCGGCTGTCGACTCTTGTCTCGTCTATTCGTATCGTCAAACTGCCATCTCTGAGACGCATTCCTCCCACCTCGAAGGCCCCCTTGCCTCGTTGCTTCGCCCTCCCCTCCCGCCCCTAAAGCGCCCAGGAACGATAGCAATAGCAGCAGCAGCAGCTCCAGCTCATTAAGCACTTTTAAAAAAGAAAACCAAGGCTCTGCTTCTCGCCGCCAACTTCATCTGCATCTGCGTTTGCTCTGCACCGCCCCCGATTTATTTTCAACTGCCAGCACCCCTCGGCCGAATCGCATCGTTTCTGCTGGCTACTGCGCCGTACCGTCCACTCACGTCCATCCTGGAGCCGGGCATCAGCACTTCTGCAACGCTCTCGCCCAGAAGCATCGCGCTCTCTCCGTGAAATACCGCGAGCCACTCAGC
This sequence comes from Neonectria hederae, assembly GCA_003385265.1. NCBI lineage: Eukaryota > Fungi > Ascomycota > Sordariomycetes > Hypocreales > Nectriaceae > Neonectria > Neonectria hederae. The sequence continues at coordinate 11,648 of QGQB01000354.1, read as the reverse complement.
TTCAGATTCTCATTCACTCCTCCGTCCCGCATCGCCCAATCATCGACACTCCAGTGTCGTTGCCGCCAAGATGGTCTCCTTTTCTTGCGAGGTACGTTACTTTACTACTCTACTTTACTTGCCTTCACTTCCATTTCCCTGCTCGACTATTCCTGTTGTTGTTTCTGGTGGCGCCGCTGCACTCCCGTCGCCCTCCCTCCTTGTCGCAAATCTCCTCCCATAATAGCCCACCCGCCTGGGCTTGAACCCACCTTCAACCCACCCCCCAGTCGTCTCCAGACATCGTCCGCGCTTGACATCACCCACCCAAACCACCACACCATCTTGTTGCGAACAGCCTCCTTCAAGGGACGCCCCTTCTCATTGTGCCGATCGCTTGACCCACTTATGCTCCTTTCCGTGCTCCTGCTTCCCATTGCCTTCTCATTCAAATACCCTGGCACACCACCCCGCCGCATCGGACCAGTCAATCCAGTCTCCATCGTCTTGCATCTCACCACGTCCATTCATCATTCGTCCTCTCTAACTTATCCTCCTACAGACCTGTGGTGACGTCTTGACCAAGAAGAAGCTCGATCCTCATCGAAACCGCTGCCGTGGCGCCACCTTTACTTGCATCGACTGCATGGTCCACTTCCCCGGCGTCCAGTATCGATTCCATACCGTATGTAACACCCGGGAGGCGATTCATCTCATCGCTTCCCAATACTTAACTCCCCGACTCCTCTTCTGACATCATCCAGAGCTGCATGACCGAAGACCAGAAGTACCAGGGTGCTTTATATAAGGACAAACCCAAGAAGCAGAACAACAATCAGAACAACAATCAGAACTATAACCAATACCAGAACACCAACAACAACAACAACATGGCTCACAACGCTTACGTCGAGGACTGCGGCGAGGACCGCGAGTACGACTGGGCCGAGTACGAAGGCCAGACCGAAGACGAGAAGTCCCCCTCCGAGCCCCCGCCAGAGGCGCCCACCCCTCCTTCCGCTGCCCACGACGATCACGTAGATGTCTTCGAGTTTTTGGTTGCGAGCGGCCAGACACCCAATGCGTCCAACATGAACATCGTGAGCGACCAGGAGCTACCTGACGCCGAGCAAAGCACCTCTCTGGTGCGATACGAACCCCCTAAGGAGGAGGAAGATGAGTTCTTCGACCCTTCGGCTTATTTGGTCGATCATGATACAATCGCGACATACAAAAAAGGACCCTTTGTTACCCCGGCCCCGAAGCATGAGCGACGCAAGAGCCGAGAGGGTAGCGAGAAGAAGGACAAGAAGCGCAAGCGATTACATGTGGATGTTCCCACTGACCAGGAGATGATCGACGCACCCCCACCCTTGCACACCGGCCTTACTGGCGGCCTTAACCGCATGATGCGCCCCATCTTCCCTCCCTCCCCCGACTACTCTGGAGGTGATGTCCCGGAAGTCTCTCCAGCAAGCCCGTTGAAGAAGACGAAGCACACGAAGCACTCCAAGCATGCGAAGCACGGCCAAGTCACCAACAGCATCTTTGGTATGATTGCTGGATCCAAGACCAAGACCAAGGTCAAGACCAAGAGCAAAACCAAGAAGTCCAAGTCGACATCGAAGAAGCACTCTCACAAGGAGAAGGCGCCGCAGCTCATCGAGTACCGACCTCACTCTAAGGATGGAAAGGGCGATAATGGTGAAAGTCAGGTGATTCTCTTCAAGCCTCGTGCCGACATGTTCCTCAGCTTTGTCAACAAGGGACCTGAGAGCGAGCGTGGGTGCAGCATGAACAAAGTCTTGAAACGCTTCCACCGAGAGCGCCAGGCCAAGGGCAGCGACCTGGGCAAGGGCGTTGAAGAGAAGGAACTCTGGCGATCGCTGCGATTGCGCGAGAACGACCGGGGTGAGATCGTCTTGTTCTCTGTGTAGACAAGTGCGCCGGATCACCCCGAGGAAGAAAACAATAACAGCGGGCAACCCATGGAGACAACGGAACGGACATGATTAAAAGGGACATTGGAGTTTTGCGGTGGCCGATGCTTTGGGAGCAACATTTCACGATACCTGGACGGACATGCTTTTCATTCTGCGTGTACAAGTTTGTTCGGGACGGATTGGATAGATGAGGCTGGCCGGCCTGTAGCTTGCGCTGGCGGTTGCGAGGTTGGTTTCCCCTGGAAAGCCTACGCAGATAATGTGGTATGTGTACACATAAGGGAAGGGGGTTTGGCTTGTATTTTTGAATGATGGAAGGACGAATCCTTTGTGTTATTCAACCCCGGATGATTTTCACTTTTATTTTATGTCCAGACTATGCTTGGGGACTGAGGATGGATGGGGGTTACTATATGTATGGATGGATGGGTACGGATACCACGGGAGATTCTTTACGTTGGGTCGACGGTTGTTGTAATCAGCACGTAAAGTCATGGCACCATTTGATATTGTTCATTCCGTTTCATTTCATTATTGATAAGTCTATTTGCACAAATGACTGGCCTACATGGCCCGCAAGGGCAGAATATGCTGTGCCATGGCCTCGCGTCGACATAAAGGGCATTCGGGTTTCTCCCTGACCCAGTCGCCAATGCATTCCCAGCAGAAGACGTGGCCGCACTGTGTCGCTGCGGGGTCCTTCATTTCGTCGAGGCATAGTGTACATTTCCTCTGCTGGCTGCCCTTGATGAAGCTCATTACCTTCTCGTTGGTTAACTCAAACCGGGGCGTTGTCGCGGCGGGCGTGTGGGTGGACGCAGCGATGTTAATGCGCGCCCCAGCGCCGTGACCGCCCGAGAGCAGCAGATCGTTGTTGTTATTATAGGAGCCGTCGTGGTCGAGCGAGACGTCGCTGGCGGAGAAGGAGGCGCGCTCGCGAGGCGCCATGGTGTCGACGATGTTGGAGCGGACGTGCGTGTAGGCTTGGACTCCCAGCTGGACGACGAGCAGGACACCCAGCAGCTCATAGCCAGCGCGGTCTGGGGAGTCGGGGACGGTGCGCGTGAAGACGTAGCGGAAGGAGAGGAGCCGCTTGGCCAGCTCGTAGTAGGTGCCGCTGAAGTAGAAGAGGGCGAGGACGACGGCCTGGAACGGCGCCGCCGAAGTCAGCGCCGTCATGTGCCGTGTGACGTAGTCCCACACGCAGGCCTCGCGCGACCCGGCCTTGTCCCGGCGGCGGAGCGTTTCGAGCCGGCGGTCGAGCAGGCGGCGCAGACGGGCGCGCAGGGCGGGGAGCAGGCGGCCCATGATATAGGGGAGGAGGACGGAGGCGGCGACATAGGCGGCGCGGCGGGAGACGGCGGGGAGACGGCCGGCATCGCGGGCGTCGACCTGGACGAGGTCGCAGTATTCCTCGCCCAGGGTGCGGTTGCCGGGCAGCGTGGTGAGGACGTAGTAGAGAAGGGTGGCGGCGGTGCGGAGCTCCGGCGCGCGGGCGTGTGTTGCGCGAGCGCCGCGTAGCCGCCGGAACAGGTCGCTGAGCTCCTGCGTGAGGCGGCCCGTGAAGTAGCTGTCCTTTTGGTGTGCGCGGATGACGTCGGGGGCGGTGGCGAAGGGGTACGGAGAGGAGGCAGAGGAGGAGGCCATTGTGGAGGAGCGGTTGGTTTGGTTCGGGGGAGGAGAGGAAGGTCGAGGTCGACGATAACGGAGATGGAGGCACTCGGCCTATGGTGGGAGAGCGTCCGCAGTAACTTCCGAGACCTGATGACCCAAATTATGGGATGTTGATGGCGGCAGCTACCCTCCAGATCGTTTCCCGTGGTCGTCGTGCAAGTTTGGTGATGGTGATGGTGATGGTGATGGTGAAGACGGGAAGTCTTGGTGGTGACCGGGGTTGGCGGTTAGTTGGGAATCGAGCCTCGGGACAATCCAGTCGGTCGGGCCCGAGCCCATGTGTTTGTTACCCATGTGTCTGGGGTAAAAGGGCGAAGATTACTACTTGACGTCAGTGGCTACAGGCCACTAATTGACCGAGGCCATTTGTATACTTTCTTTACTAAAAAGAAAGATAGTCCTACTGTTCCATTGCTACCACTACTGCATTGATTGTCTTGTCAAGCCTACTAGTAATAAGAGACGTCACCGTTGGTGGAGACAGGTAGAACTAGGTGCATCTTCACAAGTATGAACACCAGAACCCCTTATCTAAGTAACCTAACTACCATCTACGATTCTGTAAGAATATAAAATCCCACAAACTCCTATATACAATTAACCGTTGCCATGTACTTCCCCAAACATCCATCATGGACCTAAAGTTGGAGGCTGGTTGAAATCAAACTGCGCGTGAATACCCTGCTCGGTACCTTGGAGCTGCATGCTCAGAAACTCATCCGTCACCAGCGTCCCGAGCTCGTCGCCCCATTGAGCCATTAGTTCCGCCGTCACATTGTGGCTGAGTTCAAGCCCGTTCATCAAGCCTGGCACGTTGAGCGGGTCTTCGGGTGGTATTACTGTTTGCGCGTTGCGCGCCCTCATGATGTAGTCTTTGAGCTCGCCCACGCACGGCCACGTGTGCTGCACCTCCTCCATCGCGTCGAGGATCATCGATAGGGAGCGTGCAATGTCCGAGTCGTCCCACGACGCGCACTGGAAGAACCGCTTCATCATGACGGTGCCTGCGGCTGTGGACAGCGTCTGGACGAAGTCGAGCGATAGAGATCGGTAGCGGTAGTGGCGCGAGTAGGTTCGCATCAGCCGCAGGATGGCCTGGAGCGACTCGTAGCATATCTCCACGTCTTCGCTTTCGGCAATTCCTGGCTTCTCAAACATGTGGGATGGTGGCCTGTGAAGGATGATCATGACGGTATGAAAGAGCATGCTTCGAACTGTTAGCAAACACGCAGGCCCATTGTCGGGAAGCAAAACTCACTGCATTCGGAGTACCGCAGGTTGCACAACGCCTACCGTCCATTGATTCCAATGAAGAGTTCCGGGGAGGCTGGACAGCCACTTGGTCATGGAGACGTGTATTTGCCTCGACCTCGCTGCCGCCACCGTGTCGTCCACGTTGCCTCGGCGGTTTTCAAAGAGCTCGGTAATCATGACATGGACTATCTTGCACAATTCGGCCTGGTAGATGAAAGAGCCCACGAGGGAGACGCCGTCCTCAAATTCCGTTGCGGAGGCGCCTTTACATATGTAAGTGTCGAGCAGGCCCTCCCAGTCTGGCGGATACTGCAGTCTAATTGTGTTGCGAACATCGGACTCGCTGGGGTGCAGGGCAGGTGGCCGTCCAAAATACAGGCTTAGCTGCTTGTCGGCGATGAAGATGGCCCAGTATACACGCCTTAAGATCTCCGTGTCGCGGACCGAAAGCTCCGTTGCGCGATTCGTCGACTCCACCGACGCATCCCAGTTGTTTGGATCTAGATGAAGGCCCATTTCGTGTGCCAGGCGGAAGGCCATGCCGCAGAAGAGCCAGCCTTTGGACGTATGCCCAACACCAATTTCGCGATATCCAAGGAGAGCTAGGGCCTGCAAAGTTGTGAGATCTGGACTGTCCAGCATCGAGTAGATGAGCGTTTGCGCCTGGTTGGCGAAAATGTCGGAGACGTTGCGGAAGTCGTCGAGCTGCATGGCGCCTAGGGCGCAGATGGAGAAGAGCAGCGCATCCGAGTAGTATTTCCCGGAGCCTACGTCGTAGTCGCGCAAGAAGTACTCCCTGTACACGAGCATGTGAAAGTGATACTGGTATTTGAAATAGGCCGCCATGCACGCCTGCGACGTCTCATCGTGCGGCGCATACAGGAAGCTGTGGTCGCTGGAGCTGACACTGGTATTTTCAGAGAACCCCGAGTTCGTAAAGGGCGGCCCGGTGCTGAGCTCCAACGGGGAAGTGTCGTCGTTAGGGGACATGGATGCCTCGTGCGAGAGGTGGATGTGGAATGCGCTGGTGCCACCGAAGAACTGGGTCGCATTGCTTGACCGCGGACGCCTCAGCTGACCGGAGCGCACCTGGGCGGCCACGACCTTGGGGTCCGCATTCGCCTTTTGCTCCAAGGGGGAGTTGGAAGGTGCGAGGTCCGCTGAGGCTGGAGGTGAGAGGGCCAGCTCGGAGAGGATGCGGTCTCGCTCAGTGCTGTCGGCGACGGCGAGTTTGCGGATGAGCAGTTCGAGAGATGCGACCTGACCCTCGAGGGCTTGCACATAGCCTTTAGATATAGGACTTTACGGATGATGAGCATATGTGCTTCAAGATGCTGAAGGGATTGAGAGATTGGGTGACCAAGAGAGTAGGTGCTCTCACCGCTGCTTCTCACCACTTCCGCTGAGGATGCACTCTGTCCCAGCCTTGACACATCGCGAACACGGCCGCTTGCGATCGCATTTGATCTATACCGCCCGATCAACCCTGGAACTCGCCAACGACACGGTAGGGAATGCAGCAAACCTTGCGGCGACGGCATCGTTCACATCTGCGAGTTTTGTCAGCCTCTGGCGTGGAATGTGGTGGGAGGGAGTCATGATACGAGTGGGGTTTACGCTGGGGGGACTCACGATATCTTGATGGACTCGCCCAAGGGCGTCTGCATGTCCTCCATGACGCCTCCACTTGGGCAACTCACGGAGCTGCAGATCAAACGGGGCTTTAACAATGGCTTGAGACTAGGTAGATAATAAAGCGGATTAGCCGGGGCGGAGGATCGACGTCGTGGTTGATGTTGGGTAAGTAATTAATAGTACTCAGGTTAGACCGTTAGGTTGCGGGAATGGCAGGCTCCTGCGACTTGCGCTAAATTATCGCGGCTGGGGCGTCACTTGACATCGCCAACTAACCACCTCATCCACCATCCACCACTCAATAACATCCCCTGCTCACGCTTTACGATTCACGACAATGGATTTTCAACTTCAAGGTAAGTAACTACTTACTAAGTATCGGAATTCCACAGTGTCCAATATTTGCTATCTCGCCGTCAATTCTCTTTGTGCCCGACGGCAAAATGTCCTGATCCTGATCCTGATCCTGATCCTGGTCGTCGATAATCTGGGCTCGGTAATCGGATGACGCCTGTCTATCTAGTCGCAACAACCTCAAACCACCATCTTTCCGTTCTCGTATCACGCCTCCACAATGTCTTTGTCCACTACATCCAAGACCAGCATATGCCCGGGCGCATGCGCCATCACTGTCCCTGTCAAACCGGCTCTCATAACCGCCTCTTGTGGAGTGACACCACAGCCCCAGAAGACTGGCACTTCCTCTGCGTCCTCGCTGCGCAAACCGCCAAGTCGTCGCCCGTCCAGTGTCAGCGGAGCGTCTCCCCACTCGGGATCATCGATGTCCTTGATCCCTAGAGTCTCCAGAGATTCCCAGCCCCAGCAGATGGGTTCCCCGTGCGTGTTGCCGTACTTTCGCGTAATGCTCCTCACCAGGTCGACATCTTCTTTCCGATATGGCCGCATCGATACCACATAGGTCCCTCCTTGGAAGACGCCTGAAGGACATAGGGGCACTGTTGTCCTGTACATCGGGACGTTTCTGTTTAACATGGTATGTCGAGGCGGCAACCCGGCCTCCGTCAACTCAGCCTCAAAGCTGTACGAGCAGCCGATGAGAAAGGCGACGTGATCCTCGGTCCACTCGGCCGTGATGTCCCTGCAGGAAGCCTTTTCCAGATGCGAGTCCTTGTACACCATATACCGCGGTGAATCGGTCCTTATATCGCATCCGTCGGCCAAAATGTCGCTCCCTCGAAGGCCTCGAACCCAAGACTTGACGGAATCGTACCGCCCCACAGCCACTGACTCCGCAATCAACGGGCAGGGAACGGGGTTCCGGGCGCAGAGGGTCCGGAAGTCGGCCGCATAGCGGGAAGGGAGTATGATGAGGTTCGCCTGAACATGGCCCGGTGCCAGCCCCGAAGTCGAGGTGGTGTGAAGATTGTGTCGTGCTGCGGATCGGGCCTCTTCGGCCGTGACGAGCATTGTAGTCTGTGATGACTGGTGTTGCCATGATACTGTCATTGTGGCCATTTTGTGCCAAATTGAAAGGTGAGAGAAGAGAGGTAATGAGGAGTCGAGTTCGCAGGAGAAAGAAGCTTGAGCTACGTGAAGAAATTGCGGTTCGGGTGACACTGAGCCTGAAGATGCCGAGAGCCTAGGTGCTGATAGCCTCGTGAGACTGACAGGAAATTAGGGAGATAATCAGAGGTGCGGACCAACGACTTGGTTCGATCGTGTTGATGCCATTTTCAGAACCATGGGGAATTTAAAACAAAACCCCAGTACTCCGCGATTGAGTAACGGCCTTATCTCAGTGCAACCTCAAGGAGCTGCAAGTCCGAGATCTGCTCTTATGCCTTGATCAACTTGCATGAAGTTAACGGCCAGTGTCCTATGAAACCCTGCATTGCCTGCCTACCTACCTTGCATCGCTATCTTTGGACGATGCATCAGCCGGACATCCGCCTCCGCTCCCCAGCGCGCTCCATCTCCAGTCGTCACTTATCCACAATGCCACGGCTAGCTCAAGTTGGTGTCCTCCAATGGCGGACTTGGAGCCTCTGCTGTCGGTGGCCGGGTGGAGTTTGGTGGTGCTCCTCTAAAGGCGTCATGCCAACTCTTTGCAGCGATCCACGATTTTAACAAATCCCCACGCTTCTATTCGGCTCGTCGGAATCGCGGCGCCAGTCCACAAGAAGAATCCATCAGTCCGGGGTAAGGGCAATACAGTAATTTCCGTCATCAATTCAGTGACCTAGTCTTTGCACGAGGCGACGGTCGAGGTGGGTGAGAGAGTCACCCCCGAGGCTTACACGGAGAATGCGACTCCTCGGGATATCGAGGTGTCCACGATCCAAAACTGTACTTGGGGGCTACAGGAGAAGTCGTCCGTATGCTACGAAAATCTAACATGGATGCGGTCCACACTGAGCTACATAAGATCTGGGACGTGGGAATTCGGTCGTTATCTGTCGTGTTCCTGCATTCGTATCTCTATCATGACCACGAACGCCTCATCGGGGCTGCTGCGCGCAAGATAGGCTTCTCTGTCGTCGAGTCTCCGGCGCTGCAACCTATGATCAAGGTCGTTCCTCGCGGTATGCCAACGACCACCGATGCATACTTGACTCATACTATTAATAAGTATATCGACTCTGTCTCAAACAACTTCACAGGCGGCTTGGGATCCGCTGAGTCTCCGTGCGAGTTTATGCAGTCTGACGGTGTCCTCGTGGACTTCTGCAAGTTGAGTGGCTTGAAGAGCATTTTGTCCGGTCCTGCTGGGGGCGCCATCGGATACGCCGAGACCTCGTGGGACGATAAAGAAAGAAAGAAAGAAAGAAAGAAAGAAAGAAAGAAAGAAAGAAAGAAAGTTATTGGCTTTGATATGGGAGGCACTTCGACTGACTACTCCCAACTCTCTAGCATTTATGAGCATGTGTTTAAGACTACAACTGCTAGAGTCTCGATTCAGTCTCCTCAACTGGATATCAACACGTAAGTCGTTATCTATCCTTCAATAGAGCATCGCTAACAAACCCCAAGAGTCGTTACAAGCGGTAGCTCTATGGTCTTCTAGAGAGGAGGCCTCTTCGTAGTCTCCCTGGCCAAGGCACTTTCCATCTTATGAGTCGTCGTTCACAAGTTCTCGACAATTCTTTCAGCATATAGTCTCTCGCTGGCGGACGTAGTGCACGAGGCACAGCGTTTAGGTACTATTGCGTATGGAGAGTCGACTAAGAAGCAGGCCGGAGCTGCACTCGAAGAGCTTGCGATGGAGATTACCGCTTAACTCATTAGTCTAGGTATTCCCGAGACAAAAGTTCGCCATGAGAAATATCCTAATCTCTGATTCGAAGGCTCGGCCACTTCTTTATGATCCTCAAGGAGGGTGAGGGCGGGGAAGAGAATGACTTCCAAGCTCTCTTTGAGAAGCGGCACATGCGCGAGTTTGGCTTCAAGTCCCCTAGGAAAAAGTTCTTGATCGATGAGTTCCGGGTCCGAGGTGTTGGCTCAGCCGCGTCACACCAGGATGGGAGCCCATATTTACAGCTCAAGAAGATCACTCGAGTTGCTCCCCCGGCCTGCAAAGAGACTACGAAAGTTTGCTTTGATGCGCCGGCTGGTCGTGTTGATACCCCTGTGTGCATTCTCGGCGAACTCGCTGCCGGTGTTGAGATTACCGGGAGTGCCCTGATCCTCGACAGAACCCTCACTACTATTGTTATCACTGAAGGCACTGCAGCCATCACAGATAGCTGTGCTGTGATAGACCTCGAAGCTGGTGCTACCTTGGCGGCAGCACAGCCGAAAAAGGCCACTGAGACTAAGACAGCAGTTTCTACTAACACTAAAGAGAGTCTTGACTTCTCCTGCGCTCTTTTCTCCCCGGATGGAGGCCTAGTCACCAATGCACCGCATGTTCCCGTCTAATTGGGGTCCATGCAGTTTGTTGTCAAGTATCAGCATAATCGATGGAAGAGGCAGCTCCAAGACGGAGATGTCCTCGTGTCGAATCATCCGCCATGTGGAGGCGCGCACTTGCCTGATATTCTAGTTATCACGCAAGTCTTTGATGACTGGGGCGATATTTTGTTTTACGTGGCGTCTCGCGGTCACGACGCGGACATTGATGGACTACTACCGGGATCTATGCCCCCTTCATCGAAGACTCTCGCGGAAGAAGGGGCTGCCATCGAGGCGGAGAAGCTCGTCACTCAGGGTGTTTTCAATGAGGATCGAGTCACCGGGTTGCTGCTTGTTGAGCCGGCGAAACATCCTGGTTGCTCGGGCACGCGATGCCTGGCCGATAATCTCTTCGATCTTAAGGCGCAGGTTGCGACTAACAACAAGGGTGTGCATCTTGTTCGCGCTCTGATTGAGGAGAATGGCCTTGAGACGGTGTAGACTTACATGTACGTCATCTAAGAAACTGCGGAACGTTTGGCGCGGAAACTCCTATAGACAGTGCGTGGGCGATCATCCGGGGTGTCACTGAAGGCAGTCGACTATGTATGGACAATGGATCACGCATCTCCCTGGAGATGTTCAGCGCGGAGGATGGCTCTGCTACTTTTGACTTTACTGGTATTAGGCCAGAGGTTTACGGATACACGAATACGCCAATGGCCATCACCCACTCTGCCTGCCATCATCTACTCTCTACGGGTGCGTCATCCAGTCCGACATCCCTCTCAGCCAAGGACGCCTATCACCGATTACTATCAACATCCCTCCCTCGTCGTTGCTGGCGCCGTCTAAGTCGGCCAGTGTGGTTGGTGGCAATATATTCACATCGCAGTGCGTTAAAGACGTGATTCTCAAGGCATTTCAGGCATGCGCAGACAGTCAAGAATCCATGAACCTCACATTTGGAAAGGGTGGAAAGAATGCCACAGGCAACCACGTACCCGGGCTTGGATACTACGAGACCATCAGCGGCGGCCCCGGAGCTGGCCCGACGTGGGAGAACGATTGCGGATGTGCACACGCACATGAGCAACACGCGCATCACGGATCCGGAGGTGTTTGAGAAGCGATACCCGTGCCTGCTTCACCGTTTCGGGATCCGGGAAGGGTCCTTGGGTCGCGGCAAGCGGACGGGAGGAGGCAGTATCGTGCTGGATATTGAATCCCGTGAGGGCATCAAGGCGAGTCTCCTGACCGAGTGGCGATCACAGGCGCCTCACGGGGGGGGGGGGGGGGGGGGGGGGGGGG
>QGQB01000353.1:61022-72123 GCA_003385265.1 Neonectria hederae | reverse complement strand
TCCCCCCGCCCCCCCCCGGAGGGGGGGGGCCACTTAAAAACCCCCCCCCCAGTGGGGGGGGGCCCTTTTTTTCCCCCCCCCCCCCCCCCCCTAGTACGCGCTACGCCGAGCTGCGACTGGGGCTGGTAGCCCACGCGTGGCCAAGCGGCGCCGGCGCCGGACCCGTCGTCAGCCAGCTTTTTTAGCTGCAACGAACGACAAGTGCCCTGGGGATGGACATGGAGATTGCTGAAGTGTAAGGCGTAAGCAGCGCGGTTTTGAGCGCTCTCTAGCCTACACTATGCACTCAAGTCACTCACTCACTCACTCACTCACTCACTCACACATCGGAATACACGCCCCCCTCCTCCTCCTCCTCCTCCTCCTCTTCCTCCTCTTCCTCCAACGTTCTTCCTCACTCCACTATTGTCCTCTCTCCACTTCGCTATGGACCTGCGGGCAACTCGAACATGGGTAGTATGGGGCAGCAAGGGGCAAGCAACATGGGGCGCTTGCCCAAAGGGGATCTGTTGCGAATCAGTGGAGTCGTCCGTCGGAGCAGGAACGACAACTGAACCAACAGACATCAGTCGGAATGACACAAGGACAAGGGCGGTGACAAAGACCAGACTCTAAGAACAGAGACGAGATTGAATTCACAAGCGAGTCCATTGGTCCAATCCAAAAATATGTCATTCGCTTATGTTATGTACCATGGCAGGGTAAAAGGCAGCGCAAGGCAACGCAAGGTTAAAGTATGCCAAGATTTAAAGTATGCCAAGGTTAAATAAAGTATGCCAAGGTAAAGGGCATGACATGGTATGGTATGGTATGGTAGTTGAAGTCCAACAGCTAACAACAATCAAGTCTAGACATACAGTAGCTGTACTAAGTACGCAATAGAATTTCGTTTCATTTCTCGAAACCCCGTGTCGCCAATTTCCCAGCCCATTTCCCAGCCCATTTCCCGTCCAGTAACTCGTCCCAAGTCGTTCCCACCCCCCGCCGGAAATCGTCCCAACCCAGCAAAGAACTCCAGAGTAAAGCAATAATGTGAATAAACAAGTTTGGTGCCGCTATACAAAGACAATGCCCCGGTCTAGTGATTTGTTTCTGTGTCCAACCGTCTTGTTCTTGGAGGTAAATGTGTGCGACTGACTACTTCCGTCTTTTTTTTTTTTTGTTTTTGTTTTGGTTCGTCTTTTTTTTGGGGGGGGGGGCTAGAATAACCCCCTTCCCCTCTCTCTCACATATTGGTATTGTCATAAGTGGATAATGGTCGAAGGTCCTGCCTCCCGCAAGTGATCGTGTGGTACCGTATTCTCCCACAGTCTCGGCGAAGAAGATGAATTCGGACCGTTATTGTCCGAAGAGGAGGGTGGTATTGTGTGAGAGCAGTGGCGGTAGTAGTGGTGATTGGAGAAATGGTAGTGGTAGTAGTGTTGATAGTGAGTAGTGGTAACAGCCAGTAGTGAACCAGTAGTAGTAGTAGGAGTAGGGGCTAAGGGAAGCGAGAGTGGCCACTCAGTAGCCCCGTCCAGGATCGAGATTACTCTTGTTTCTTCAAGATCCACTGAGCCGCGGGCCTCGGGGTAGCGTCGCAAGAGTGGCGGAGAGACGCTCGAGCTCAAGCTCAAAGCGGTCAAGTTGTGAGGCGTTCCCTGGCGTGCTCCGGCAGAAAGGACAGCGGTAAGCCCTACCGTAGTGTTGATATGTGACCGGTCCGCGGTCCGTGGTCCGTCATGAGCCCGTCCTAGTGGTGCCAGCGGAAAGAGCCGGCGCCGGGGCCAGGTTGACAAGGAGCAACACTTCCGAATAGACTTGCTAGAACTCCCGGGTGACGTTGTACATGTCGGGGCGTTGAGCCGCTGGCCTCCCGCATGAACAACGGTCACCGCATTAGGGTTATATTCGACGTTCGTGAGTAGCTGTAATCGTCGTCGTGTAAGTTTCTCACACAATCCGGTCAGCGCTGGCGTGTTTGCCTCCGCGGTCAGAATAGGGCAGACGAGGTTGGCAGTCGCTTGTTCTCATAGTGGTCCTGAAAAGCGTCTGGACATCGATCCGCGCAAGGCCTGATATCTAGTTGATCGACTCAGCGGGTGAGTCGGCGGCAGTTCTAGATGTAGCCGACGAGCCCCTGGAGTGGGGCTTCAGTGAACCGAGGACTGGGCTTGGGGGTAGTAGACAGCCGGGTACATGTTCCACGCCGGTTGCTGCTGATGTTGGTGCTGTTGTTGCTGCTGCTGCTGGGTCATGTATGGGTGGTGAGCGGCCTGCAAGGAAGCGTTGCCAAGGCGGAATCCAGCATCTATATCACAATAATTAGCCTCCGCGGGTTCCATTCGTCTCTCTCCCACGGCGCGGAGAAGCGTACCATGATGATCCACGTCCTCATATTCCATCTTGATGTCCTTGTGGCCCGTGGCGCTAATGTTGCTGGTGCTGGTGTTGCTGGATGGGAGCATCGAGCTCGGCACGCTCGTGGGGATATAGCCCGCGCCGTAGTCGTCCGTGTTGGCCGACGAAGATGGGCTGGAGACATTGGAGGGGACTGCGCAAGGGACGGTGCTGGCCCAGGATTCACAGTTGTTGGGGAGGGGGACATAGTGCTGGCCGTAATCGGAGAGGGAGCCGAAGTCGCCCGAGGGAAATGGAGATGCTCTGGGGCTGGGAATGGCACCGCTGCCAGTGCTGAGGGTATCATCATAGACTGTAATGGGCGAAGATTAACGTCGGCTTTTATAATGTGAAGAAATAAGGGTAAATACCTGGTGTAGAGTAAGGCGACGAGGTCATTGACACGCCCATGTTCTCCTTCAGCCGTGTCAATTCGTCCTCGAGAGCCTTGTTGCGCCGCAGAAGCTCCTGGACCGTCTGGTCCCGGTTCTGCTTGCCCTTCAGGTCCTCCAGCTCTCGCTCCAGTCGCTCAATGTGCTCCTTGGTGCGCGCGCGGATTGCCCTCTGCGCCTCGCGGTCGTTGGCGCGCTTGCGGGCGAGCTGTGAAGGAGTCAAGGTAGAGACGCTGCGGGTGCCTGTTGAGAAAGTCCCGAGTTAGACAACATTCTGGGCTTTTGCTTTGCTGCAGGAGGGGCCCGCAGGTGCAAAAAAAGCAAAAAGAATAAGCAGCAGCAGCAGCAGCAACATGGACATACCCTTCCGCTTGGTGGCCTTGGCAGGCTCCGCTGAAGATGAGCGTACCATCTTGTCTGGATGTGTGGATTCGAGAAGAAAAAGACTGAGATTGGACGTCAAGTCTTGGGGTTGGTCGGCAATGCAAAGCAGAGTGGTGGAGGGGATGTTGGACGTTGGCGGTTCTGGGATCGTGTTGTATATAGACGACAGCCGCAAGGCACTGAGCAGTTGGCAGGGTATGCGACGGAGTGTGGAGCACGTCTTTCAAGTCGTCAAAGCAAGTGTTGCATGGCGATCGGCTTGCTAGTTGATCGACGGGGCCTCGCTGGGCGGACCGGGGTGCGTCCAAGATATAGCATTTTGAGAGTCGACCATCGAGCCTTCGTGGACCCTCTCTCTCGCTCTCTCTCTGTGCTCTGCCACAGTACCGTGTGCTAGACTACCTACTAGACCGAGAGGACCTAGTACGAAGTAGACCTGGTAGGGTAGAGAGACCATGGCGGCATCGACCATCGAGAGCATCGACCACCAGAGTCCACAAGTCCACAGTCCACAGAGCAGACAGAGAGACGCGCAGAGAGGGACCCTGGATGCGCCAGACCGGGGGGAGCTAGAACGTGGGTACTTGGAGGTACGGACGGCCAGACAGACAGCCAGACGAGAACGTCCAAGGCTAGTTCCAGTCTCCAGTCTTCCACGTCCCCAGTCTTTTCCAGTCTCTCCATGAGCCTAGTAGAGGATCCTCCCATGCGTACAAGGTTCGGGGGTGGCTTGAGTGGATTCCTCGTCCTGTCTCCCGGATCCAGCCCGGACGGACGAAGCGACAAGCGTCGTCGACGACGACACGGCACTCCCCCTTGAGGCTTGCGAGTTGCGGGCCCTGCGCGAGCGACCCCATCATCCCAGCGAGGTACCGTCAGTGGTTGCTTGGGTGCTTGGGGCTGGCGTATTCCGTGGTCCGTGGTCCGTGGTCCGTGGTCCTTGGATGGGTGGAGGGATGGAGGGATGGAGGGATCATGGATGGAAGGATAGGATAGCATGGCCCATACCCATAACCATATTCCATAATGTCTTGTCTCTCTGGATGGACTTTGCATGGTGTCTGTATGGTGCCCAAAGACCATAGGACTCCACTGTCCACAGGCCTTTCTGTTTGTCCTCCTCTGGCCTTGCTCTCCGGATGCTGTCCCGCCCTGTCATGCCGCTATCATTGTCGACGTTGGTACGGACTGGTTGGTAGTGAGTGTAGACAGCCGCCTCTGTTCGCCTCTCTATGATGCAATCCGAATTTTCGTATTTCCGTCTCTTCCCCGTTGCCTCCCTTCTTCTTTTTTGCCTTCTTCTTCGCCTTCTTCCTCCTCGTCATCCTCGCTCTTCTCCTCCCCTCGAACCCACTGCAGATGGCACATGTCAGTGGTGGAGCAGGGGGCACGGGCAATGGGGTCGTTTGGTACCCTTTCCCAAGTGTCTCCCAGACTTCCCTCAAGCCACGTCCCCCGTCGAAGGGGGGTGCGTTGTCTCAGATGCGGCCTGGTCCTGGACCGACGCCCTGGGTGCCCCAGCGTAGCCCTAGCCATGTCAACACCCACACTCTCTCTCATCAGCACCAAACACCAGTGCAAGCACCAGCTGCAAGGAAGCGCACGGAGAAGTCCAGCTAGGGGCACAGTGAGAGAGGCTAGGGGGTTGCTCCGATGAACCCTTGATCCCTTCCTCCTAGCCGGAATAGACTTTGGCCATTACCGCTTGCAGTAGAACTAGCCGATATCCGGCGTGGATATCGACTTGGGTACCGTGGCTTCAGCGGTGGCTTTTCTACATCGACTACCACTAATTAGTGCGTCGACGCCTTGCCATGGCCCGGGGGTGTGTGTGTGTGTACGTCTCTCAGTCTCACCTTTTTCAGAGAGGGGGGAACTAGGAAAGCCACAGGGGGGGGGGCGTTCACGCAACGGGGAGATGCTAGGAGATGGCGGCAACTGGGCGACGTTTGGTCGACGCCCTGCGGGAGAGAGATGAAGCAGGCAAGGGAAGATTAAGTGTGTGAGTGTAGGTTGGTGTGAGTGTGAGCGAGCGTGTCACTGTCGCAGCCAGATATCGGCGTTGGCCTTTCGGACGCCCGGCCGACGGTCGCTGGATACCGGAGGGGTCGATCCCATGCATCATCATACATGTCTGTCGCATCCCATTGATGCGAAGCGAAAATGCAATGCCATGGCATGCCGTCTTTGGGTTGCCTGCGAGCGATCAGGGAAAGGGCGAGAGTCAGTCAGTCAGTCCGTACAGTACCCAGGAACCGAGCTGACGAGTGAATGGTCTACTTTGTCCTGGACAGCAATTCGCAAGCAGCAAAGTAATCTCTCCATCCCCCCGTCCTTTGCCGCTTCTTTCCCTTGGTGCCCGATGCTGGTCTCGCCGCCGCCCGCTGTCTCCTAGGCCCCTTGCGCCATTCGCACCTTCAGCTGATAACGATTCGGGCGCCCTGGGAGTGCATCGTTGGACTGGTGGTGAGTGGGTTGGCCTGCAGCGCGCGTGGCGACTAGGTCTGGCCATGGTGCGGTTGGCATCGCGCGGCATTTGCCCACATGGCTGCGTGCACGGCGCGGGAGAGAGTGACGCCGGACGGTG
Organism: Neonectria hederae; assembly: GCA_003385265.1. Taxonomy (NCBI): domain Eukaryota; kingdom Fungi; phylum Ascomycota; class Sordariomycetes; order Hypocreales; family Nectriaceae; genus Neonectria; species Neonectria hederae. The sequence goes on along the minus strand of QGQB01000353.1, from coordinate 66,381 downwards.
AACGGTGGACGGTGGACTATGGACTGTGAACGGTGACATGCCCCGAAACAAATCTGGGGGCTTCTAGAGGAAAGGAGGCTTTCCGAGGATTTGGCGATGTGGTTGGCGATGCGGATGGCGATGCGGATGGCGATGCGGATGGCGTCACCTGTTCGAGCGAAGCAGGAGGCAAGAGGCAAGCCTCCCAGGTCGCGGGCGCCGACCCCGAGAGGTTCGTACCTTCCTCCGTACCTTCCTCCGTACCTTCCTCCGTACCTTCCTCCGTACCTTCCTCCGTACCTTCCTCCGTACCTTCCTCCCGTCGCGTCGGGGCTGAGCTACTTCTCAGGTTCCTTCCACGCCTGCTTCCATTTCTCGGCACTTGCACTTCCCACTTGCACTTCCCACTTGCGCTTCCCACTTGCGCTTCCCACTCCCGCTTCCACACACAATTCCATCCACCCTTTGATAAGGCAGGTACTTTGGCAGGTAAGTAGTACTTGCAGTACTTACAGTGCATCCATCCTCCCTCCTATTCGTAGTCAGTCTCGCCTCTCAAACGAACCAACGAACCAACGAACCTAAGAATATGTCCGAATCCGTACAGTATGCGAGCATAGGTGCGCCACACATCGTCAACGCTTCATCCTCCCTCCATCTTGTTCTTCAGTCCCTTTTACCTACCTACCTACCTACCTACCTACCTACCTACCTGCCTATCTTAGCTTTTCGCGGGGTTAACTACGTAGATGGATGGAGTGGAACTCATGGACTGGGGATGCCGACGTTCCCGTTCATTTCTTTTTTACTTTCTTTTCTTCTTTTCCTTTTTTCTTTTCTTTTTTTTTCCTTTACCCCCCGTCTTCTTTCCCCAAGTTCCCTCATAGCCATGATCAAATGGGGAAACAAGAAACAAGGGTCTCACTATGCTGTGCCGCCCGCACTGCCGCTTGCCGCTTACCGCTTACCGCTCGTCCCAAGGATTTGGTAACACGGTCCGACATGGCTGCCGTTGACGACACACTCCTAATTAGAATGATGATTACTACGTACTATGTAGAAAAGAAATAAAGACACAATGGCCAACATGGGGCGTGTGTGTTCCGTGGAGCCGAAAAGAAGAGAATGTGCAAACCCAGGTTGGAACTACCTCAGGAAAAACAAACCCTTTGAACGCGATGGCCTGCTTGGGCGAATCGCAAGGGGCCCGTGAGTATGGGTCTCCGAAAATGAGGTCCTGTGAGAGTGAGCCTGTGAGAATGAGCCTCTGGGGAAGTAACCCCCTGGCAAGAATCTTCCTCTCCCCACTTCGTCAGTCCCATTCGTAACCATTCGCACATATGCCCTCGTTTTAGGCCGTTGCGTACTCAGCCAGGCCAGCCGTGACCAACAGACGCCAATGCGAGTTGCAGAGACTGACTTTCTTTGATGCTTCCGTACTAAATGGGTGATCGACATGTCTAGACAAAAGTCTGGGTTACCGCGTCTCGAGGCTCCCCCCCCCCCAATCAAACTCTCTCGCTCTCTCTCAACCGACTCAACCGATCGTCATGAAACGCGTCCGGTCTTCGGGAAGAGTCCACCGACTACTCCAGGTCGCTTCGGTCTGTTGGTGCCTTGGGAAGCTGGGTCCTGCTCCATAAGCCGGGCCGCGCCCCTGGCCACTCTGGAATGGAATGTTTCGCAGCTCCGCGCCATGCCCGTTGCAGACTGGACGGATGGGTGGATGAAGAAGCTCTCGTCGGTGCCCCGGCAAATGTCTTTGCCTCCCCCCCGGGGGTTGCTCCCGCGTCCGCGTCCGAGTCCGCGGCGACGGCGACGACGACGCCTCCCTATTAGTGGCAGTCGGGGCAGTCGGGACAGCCGTTCCTTTGTGTTGGCCGCGACACAATGCGCCCTGGATGCGCCCCTGGAACATACATGCGGGCGGGACGTGGTTGACTGGCTGTAACTCTGCCGTCCTGCTCCATGCCATGCCATGCAATGGATCAGATCAGATCAGCCGTGCCCATGCGTACAGACACTCATTTCTGCATGTCGAGATTACCCGCTCTTACAACCAAGATACCGCAGGCTTATTAGACTAAAATAAGTACAGTATCCGTGATCCTCACCGGGTCCCCGGTCGACCTGAGGTTGGGCTTGGACATGGATGATGGACATCAAAACAATCAAGAACGCGTTCGCAGCTAACTAGCTTGGCGATGGGATCATCTCATCACCTGCTTTGGGACCTCGCACTTGCAGGGGGGGGGGCTGGCCGTCTATCTCCCACTCCGCCGGCGGGTCTCGACCGGGCTGAGGTGATGATGGCCGCCTAGGCGATAGATAGATAGTCTGGTCTGGCAAGGCATTTCGCTCGTTGGGATTCGGTCGGCGCTGCAGGGCAATTCGTTGCTGCTGCAGGGCGTTGCAATATTTCATGATATCTCCGGGTTTTCATCCTTTACCGCCTCCACTAACTCCTCCATGCCGCCCACCGACGTTGGTCCGCTCATGCCCTCCGGCGGGAGCGCCCACTGCGGCAGTGGACTGACATAGGACCAGCTGCCGCCCGCGTCCTCATAACGCAGACTGTGCAGCCACAGCGACAGCTCGTGATCGCCGGGATCCGAGTACAAGGGCGTCTCGCAGATGTCGCAGAGCTCGCCCGTCAACTTCTCGGCCCGCCTCTTCTCGTACTTGTCCACCATGTCATCGTAATACGCTACGGCATCCGCTACGTCGCTCTTGCCCATCCGGGACAGCCGGCTAATGATATCTTCATCCGTGTTCTGCGTACCATCGGCGTCATCCTGGCCCAGATCGAAGCCCCAAACCCGCCCGTTGGCGTAGATGGGGTCGTTCTGGATCGGATGGCCCAGGTACTGGAGATGCACCCGCAGCTGATGCGTCCGCCCGGTGACGGGGAGGCAGCGGACGATGGAGTAGCCCTTCTTTTTTACCCATGGTCGATGCTTCTCCTCCCCAAACTCATCCGGCGTTCTAGGACGTTCCCCGTCGGCTGCTACGGAGTCTTGGATAGGCGGATAGTAAGCCAGACGCTTAAAGACTGTCCGGGCGGTTTTACCGTTGGCACGCACGCGGTTCAGGCCAAGCTTAGGAGAGATTTGTAGGATTGGTTGGTCACAGACGACTTCGCCATCGGGGAACCTGCCCATTACACGAGCTAGGTATTCCTTCCTGACGGTGCGCTGGAAGATCTTTTCGCCCAAAGCCTCCGCAGCGGGCACATTCTTTGCAATGAACATGATGCCACTGGTGAGACGGTCCAGGCGGTTGCAGGGGTGTGGCTGGAACTGCGGACCTCTCTCTGCCTTCATGATCTCAATGACTGAGTTGAACTTGTAGCGACCAGCCGGGTGGACCGGGACGCCGGCGGGCTTGTTTATCACAATCATGTCGTCGTTCTCGTGGATGATACCGATGGGGTCGGCCGAGACGGGGGGTTCATGGCGGTGCAAGGTGTGGGATATGAGATCCCCGTTGCGGACCACGTAGTCGGGGCCGACAACCTTGCCATTGACGAAGATGGCACCATTCTCCATGGACTCGCGGTAGTAGGCGAGGGGTCTGTCGCGAAACTCGGCCTCAAATATGTCTATGAGGACGCGGCCGCGCCATCGTTCTTTGCAGTAAGTATTGTAGGTGAAATGGTAGGGGGCGAGCCGTCGCAAACCGTCTTCGATGAGGTATGGCCGGGGCCAAGGGTCGCCTACGGGGGTGATGAGAGTGACATTGGGGTCTGAGACGGGCGGCATGCCCTGGCGCAGTCTGTTCTGTTTCCTCCTCTCCCTCTTGGTGGAGTGCTTGACGTCCGTTCCGGACACCTGGGTAGTTTCTTGGGGTCTTGGATCTCGTTGCGGCCTGGCATCCTTCTGTCGGACGTGACCCACACCCGCACCGTTGATGTCGATATTGTGGAGGGCTGAAATTCCATCGTCCTCGGGAGCCGGCGTAGACGACGGCGACGGCGTTGGCGACGCCATGGTAACTATCCGAGAGCAACTGCTGCTTCTCCCGGCGCTGGCGGTGCGAGAAAGAGGGTTTACTCGCGGGATGGATCTCGATCGGTGGAGACTGGGCGTGGACGGGCCGAGTAAACGAACAGCAGCCCTCATTCCTCAGCAGGATGCCAAAAAAAAAAAAAAAAAAAAGGGAGAGCGAGAGAATCGTTCTAGCCGGAACCAAAGGGCTGGCTCGCGAAGCTGTGGGACGGGCAAGAGTTGGCATGCAAAACCGAAAGTAGTGTTGCCCTGATGCCAAGCGTTTTTGACCCCTCCACGATGGTGGGATGCCAAAATCCAGGCGGTGAGGAGCGGCAGAAAGATACAGTGGTGGAAGTGCGAGGGTTGAGTGAGAGCGGGAGGAGCCGAGAACCGGCCCTCTGCCAGCCACGGACCTTTCCCATTGGACCAAGGCTGGCTGTTACAGTCACAGTCACAATCACAATCACAGTCTTGTCTGCCCGTGTTCCAGCGTGTGCAGTCCCCTGTTTCCACTGTCGCAGTTGCACCCTGGTCCCCTAATTAACCTACCTGCCCACCTAACCTAACTTATTATTAACCGGCGGACCCTCCGAAAGGGAATCGAAACAACCCTTTTGCCAAGCAAGCGAATGGAAGCCTCGGCTTGCCCAAGTTCAGGCCGCATCCAGAACCTCGGAATTCCCGCGCTGGACCGCGTCATTCCCGCCAAAGCAAAGACAAAACCATGTCTTTGGCAACATTGCAACTCGCAGCAGGAAGTCGTTGCGGTCCCCTATTCACGCGCTACTACTCTATTGTGTTTTAGGGCAGGCAGCTGAATGGAACTCTAACCCCGCTATTCATCTTGTTGCTTCATCTACATGCTGCTGTCTATTGCGGATACCCTCACCCCCTTCTGGACCCTCCCCTCATCTCATTTCATCCACCATCTTCCCATCGTCTATCTCGTCACATCTCATCACATCTCCTCCACGGCCTCGACCGAACTGCCGGGAACGGCAACTCTCCTAAAGCGGAGCAAGCAGGCAATAAGCTCAACACCTGCGAACCCAACTCTCATTATCCAACGTCTTGGCAAGACTTATACGAAATACCGAAGCCACCATCCCAGATTCCCAGGTCCAGCCCCTCGTTGCTGTCCCAAGAGAGACAAGTTCGCAGACAAAGGAATTCGCCTTCGAATTGGACCCGGACCGAGATGGCTTCATCGTCCGCTTCCGCGTCTGCGGCGACCCTCAAGGCCCGCACGCGGCAGGACTATCAGTACTTGCTCGACTATCGCTTACGGTGGTGAGTTTGCGCCTCTCCAGTCTGTATTCGTAATCTCCAATTCGTAGCCTCTAGTCTCTGGGCTCGAGTCTCGAGTCTCCACTTGACTTTTAGTCACTTGC
>QGQB01000353.1:48475-61010 GCA_003385265.1 Neonectria hederae | reverse complement strand
CCCCCCCCCCCCCCCCCCCCCAAGGTTCAAGCTCTTGAGTTTCGGCATCACCACGCTGCGCCGGACGGAACCTGGCGAAAAAAGAGTCGTCATGCTGACGATGACAACGGCACCGTGATGGGAACTCGCTAATCAAAGCTCCAATCAGGAACGACAATGACATGTTCGACCACCTCAACAATTCAGTCTACAACTTCCTGTAAGTCCCACTTCCATCACGTCCACAGCCCAGGATCAAGGAAGCTCAACATGCCTAGATTTGACTCCATCATCAATTCCTACCTCATCACCCACTGCAACCAGGACCCCCCGACCTCGCCGCAGTACGGCCTGGTCGTCCACTCGCACACCGACTACTACGCCCCCATCGCCTACCCGGCCGTCGCCGACCTGGCCCTGCGCGTCAACAAGCTCGGCCGGTCCAGCGTCACCTACGAGGTCGCCGTCTTTGAGCGCGGTGTCGACGCCGTCTGCGCTGTGGGCGAGTTTGTCCACGTCTTTGTCGATCGTGCCACGGGGAGGCCTGCGCAGAGTGGCCTGGGAGAGGCGTTGAGACTGGGTTTGGAGAAGTTGCGTGTAGTAAATGTAGGCGAAGCTGGCAAAGGGAGGTCGACCAAGCTATAACTACATAGTAAACCAATAGGTAAATGAGTCCACCAATTGTTTGCAAACGTACGTACTGATAGAACCAAACGGCCTTTGCTGATAAAAGTCCCGGCTCTGTATTTCCTCATCATTATACCTATCCCTACCATTATACCTATCCCTACCATGTAGATAGTCCCAAGCTTTTCATACCCTAATTAGTTCCATTTATATCTGCAGCTCATAAGTCTGCGCCGCCCCGTCCTGCTGCCCACTAACAAACATGCGCTCCAGAAACTCGACGTCGGCCAGGGCCTCCTCGGGCGACATCCTCGCGTCCGGCGTCCCGCTGACCAACGCGGCCGCCCACGCCGCGACCTCCTCGCCGACGCCGCTCGACCACTCGAACTCGCGCACGCTCTCCGCCGCGCCGTCGCCCGCCCGCTTCACGCTGACCGTCTGGCCGTTGACCTTCACGCTGCCGCCCTCGAAGCCAAACTCCCAGTCAAAGGCCCTCAGGTGCGACCCGCACGAGATCTGGAACGTCCCCGTCGCGCCCGACGTCGTCTGCACGAGCGCGCTCACCGTGTCGATCGGCGGCAGGTGAGGCTGCACCAGCCGCGTCGCCGCCCTCACGACCTGCGGCTTCGACGCGCCCAGCAGCATCCGCGTCGCCGCCGCATCGTGCACGCCGCCGTCCAGCAGGAAGCCGCCCTGGTACTCGGGCTTCTGGCGCCACGCGGTGCCGTACCACTTGCTCGACTGCTCCATGAGCTTCATGCCCTTGACGACGAAGTGCGTGAGCTCGCCGAGCTTCCTGGCCTCGGCCGCCGCGTAGAGGAAGCTCGGCGTGAACCGGAAGTTCTCCGCCACCGAGAAGGTCACCTGCTTCTCCGCCGAGATGCCCCGGTAGTAGTCGATGAGCTCCTTGCCCGCCTTGACGTCCGATGCCAGCGGCTTCTCCGACAGCACGTGCTTGCCCGCCGCGAGGGCCGCCTGGATGAACTCGGGCTGGCTGACGATGGGCAGCGCGATGATGACGGCGTCGACGTCCTTTCGGAGGAGCAGGCCAGCGTAGTCGTTGGGCTTATCCGAGTCGGCCGAGTACAGCTCCGGGACGGTGTCGGCTTTGGTGTTGAGAGCGGCCGTCTCCTTGGCCGACTTGAGGGATCGCGAGTAGATGGCCTTTAGAGAGAGGGAGTCACATTTCAGGATAGCAGGCTGGTAAGTCATAGAAAAAAACCGTAAGTATTTCTGTGGTCCATCACAATCGAGAGGTAGAGCATTCCGTGAAAGGTTGTCGAGGTTGTGCGTACCATGTGCTGCTCCTTGGCAAAGATGCCACCACCGATGAGGGCCACGCCGATGGGAACCACGCCAATGGGAGCCATTGTCTCGATTCGTTGGTGAACGGAAACAGATTAAGATGCGATTTTCCGTGATATTAACCCTGGACACACGCAAATTTGAGAAAGATGAAGATTGTGATATCATTCTACATTGCATCAGGTCGGCTCAACATTACATCTTCCCCTCATCCAAACGATGCTCGACACGGAGCTTCCTCGGCGCAGCTTGGTTACCCCTCAGTTCCATTCCATCATCATAACGACGACACACAACTACAAAAAGCTCGCCGGTGAAAGAGTCACTCGGTGAGGCCAAGTTGAGACACATCCTCTCTCCCATTGGAGTAAAGACTCAGTGAGCAAGGTGGGTAGTTTTAATTCGCTCCCGGCGCCGCAAACGAGCAAGACGCTCTCCGACCCCGGTCCCTCCGGCCCCCGGAGCTGACAAAGCGCATCGGGTCGGCCGAGACGCCGAGAAATGGATCGGCGACGCTTCCCCCGCTCTCCTCCGCTTTCTTGGCTCTCCCGCCAACCCACCCATGTTCTCTTCCCTTGCCCTCATCGTCACCTGCTTCCACCGCGGAGAAATACCACAGTGTACAATCCCGCCAGCCACAGAAACACCCTTCGCGACCAGCCTCAGATGGCCGCCGAACCCCCCCCCCCCCTTCCCCCCTCGTCGCTGCGTGCATTGCGCCCTTTTACCTCAGCCTTGAGTTGAATGCTGCAGTTCGACCTGCATCGCACCCCGTCGCCAAGACTGACGGAAGACGAGTCCCCCCGTTCCCCTCTCTTCCACTTCTGGCCATCCGGAGCCCCGGAGCTGTCCCGCTGTATAATGTATGCACGTATCGTACGAATGCGTAAGGACAGCCTGTTCCGACCGCGCGGGGGGGGGGCCGCATGCGAGCGACAGGGAGAAGCCGCCTGTTCGCTTCTTCTTCTCCTCCAGCTTGACGCGGCTTTTCTCGCCATGTTGCTTGTCGTAGCCCTACCACGTAGACTAGACAGTCCCGTGGCACTACTGTACATGCATGTGCGTATGAGCATGCCTTGCCTCACATCGCCGGTTCCTCATCCCACTCCATCATGCATATACGGGCTAGGACACGGTGGGGGAAACGAGGCACGAAGCACGAGACAGCCGTGCCGACGCACTACTGCACGCTCTGTCTCTGTATCCATGTCCATCCAGACCACCTATTTCTGCCTGTCACAGAGCCATCGCCCAGACACTCTTGACTCCATCCTCGGATGCTCGCTTTGATAATACAACGCCCTCCCCTGACCCCGTCTAGCTTAATGCCCCTGCGCAGACCCCCCCTGCGCTCCTCTGCACGTCACCTATCCACGATGCCTTCCAACCTTAAGAATTCACAGCGGGATATCTCGGTGTGGCCTCGGGCATGGGCCGCCTGTCCAGAAGTCAAACAGGGGATGACGACGGCTCAGAGGATCACCGCGATGATACAGAATTGGGCGAATTCCCCATCTATCCCCGCAACCACGCGGAGGTCCTGCCGATCAAGATGTTAGAGGGACGCAGATCTCAAGAGGATAGTTGAAACATAGGACTGTGCAAACCACTGTCACTGTCCTCCTTAGCCTCGAGCCCAAGTGCAAATCGCCCCCTCGGATATGAGCCGAAAGATATAGCTGACGAGAGAAACGCAACTCCCTCCTTACTGGCATCTCACACCAAGATCCAAGACGCAGCCACTACCAAATTCCACGGCGGGATCATCGAACGCCTCAGGCATTGTCGGTTCATCTCCGATGTAGTCAATGGCGACGAACGGCCCTAAACGGGTGGGGTTTCCGGGACCAGGCAGTTCCGCGAGGGCAGTACATAGTAAGCATATTCCTCGGTACTGCAATTGTATTTTCCGCCGCGATGTAACGCATCAAGACCACGTCGGAGTCGACACTCCCTCCGACAAATTGGTCAATGCCTGGGAAAAAATCAAGTTACCAGATAGCTCAGCATAGCGCTTATGGTAAGAGATGTGGCTATAAGAAGGACTCGCCGGCTGACTGGCGGCCACCCTGGTACTGGGGGTGATGCCAACATGATGTGTTATCCTCCTTTGATGGACCTTTGAAGCTCGACAGCCTCACCGAGCTATACTTGATATATCTAGCCAGTGTTACCAAACACCCGGTGTAGCTGTGCATTGTGGGGGCCCTTGTTCGCTGGCCTCGTGGGAGTTCGTCCAGACAATGCCATCCTTGTACACACGGGTACGCCTCAATTAGGGCATTCAAGATTAGGCAAAACCAAGGCACTCCGGAGAACTACCCGAGGTTTTGACTTGTACTCAATAGCTTCACAAGTTTGAAGACTCTTGCGGAGGCATCTGCTGTGGGACCACGGGGCTCAGCCAGTGCGTAGCTATGGCACCACCTCCAGTCAACTCCTCGTCCTCGGCTCCAATTCAGCCCAAACTAATCGACCCGTTAGTCTCTGCTAGGCGGTCTGGCGGTGGTTAGCCGTTGTCTGGGACAACTCGGAGAAGGTTCCGAGTTAACCCTACTATATACTATGTACATAGCTGGTAGATCGCCGCCGTCATTCTTCTTTGCATAGTTCATCAGATCCATATCCACAATGTAGATTCTGCGCTACAGTTGTCCCATACAGTAGTGTTGTCATCTGTGCGGTTGCAGTCTGAGCTACTCCTCTACTCCTCTCCTAGTTTTGTTCGACATAGGATTCGTATGTTATATGATATCATGTCATCCCGCCTCGCCGCCCGGCCGCTTCCGAATCTCCATTGTCTAGCGTGCCTCACTTCGTCTCTTTCTCTCTTTCTCTCTCTGCCACTTCCTTAACCCTCGACAGTAAGCACAGCCCTCCTCGACTCTCGGACCTCTTCATGTGCCGGACGTACCATCCTCTGTAGTTAGTGTTTGTAAGCCTGTGGCTCTGTGCCCACCAAAAAACGCCGTCCGCCTGTCGTCTCCTCTCCTCTCCTCTCCACTAAAGGTATCCTCACGATCCGGACCGTCACTGCTCCGCCTTGTCCCACCCATGTCAAGCGCCAAAGGAGGACACGCCGTGCTGTTCCCTAGCGCCACACCAAGATTACCCTTGATTACGCCCTCTCTCTCCGCTCATCAGACTCTGACTCCGGATTTGCAAGACAGCCCAGTCAGCGTGTATCATGCGCAGCCCTGACCGTTACGGGGTGCGTGGGTGTTGGTTGCGAAGAGGGGACAAGGGATCGTCAACCACGAGGCGCCGACCACCCGTCCCCAACTAGTGAGTTCTGCACTCCCCTGATCTGCTATGCGTACACTCCTCCCTTGTCGAGCCCCAGCCAGTGCTCCTCAGGCTTCCAGTGACAGACCGTTGGATAGGGGTGGCTATCCAGGGTTCTGGACGTAGGCAGGGGATGCCCGTTAAATCGTTGCGGGTTCGCATTGTAGGAGATGTCACTCTCCATGTTCCTAACGGTCCGACGTTGCAAGCTCAATGATCAGCGGGGAGCAACTTCAGGTCGTATCGACCACTGTTGCTGGTGACACTGCTCCAATCAACAGTTTCTGATTGATGCCTTCCGGTACGTCCGCCTTGCCATGATACATTTCCAAAACTGCCATGACGTGTCAATTTTGTAGTACGAAGTAGTAAACTCTCGGAGGATTCTGGCTTTACAATAGTTCCAATTATGTAGTTTCATCTCAACTCCGCAATTTCATGCCGGTCTGCTTTGACTACCCTGTACCGAACTCCGTCTCCTACTAGACATGATCGTTTTGGCTATTGGCTGCATTTCAGTAAAGATGAAAACGTTGCGTTACGATTAGAAGAACCGTAAACTGATATATTGATATATTCTATCCTAGTGGACTATTATCACATGTATTCGTGCGGCACCTTCGTTTGTAGTTTAACCTACCTGGGCTTGCAAGACGCCTCACCATCTCTGTCAAGCTCAAGAACCTCAAGTCTCCAAAGTAGAAAAGCGTTCAGTACCAGGCCTCACCTTTGCCATTAAAAGATATGTAATAAACTACCTAGGTTAGCGACTAGAGTCAGTGGTCGATTCAGTTTGCGGTCAGAGTTTCCGTTGGGTATAAATGAGCGTTTTATAACATGGTGTATTTTGTGCATTCCACGATATATGCCCGACGAAGGTGACAAATGTGAGCAAGCGTAGTTGAAATTTAATTGCATTTAAGGAGCTCAATGCATCCAATCATTAAATCCAATTTGAAACTAAATCATCAGATGAAGGCACACGTCTAAAACATAGGCCTCCATAAACCCTCAGCCTGCTATTACAAGCTTAAAATCCCTAACTCTCGGCAATTCCGTGCCACTTGTGAAAGATATTCCGTGGATCATACTTGACCTTGAGATCTCGGAGACGAGGATAGTTGATCCCGTATGCATCCTGTGGTGAGATGCTGTCGGCCTCAATGTTGATGTATCTGCCAACCGGCTCTTTGGACCCGCTCCCGCCAGGCGCACGATATCCATTGGACTTGCGGATCTGTTCGCATATGACTCGGTTGAACTGTCGAATGTCTGTGTCGAGAGCCTCATCTTCCCAGCCAAACGCCGTGATCACGTCGTAGTAGTCGCCTCGATTAGCATAAGCCGTTGCATCCTGCGCAATAGCTCGAATCTTTTCGGTGGAGAAGATTTCTATCGCCATGACTGACTTGTTCATGCCGTCGTGAGCATCACAATAGTCCCAGAACATTTCTGCAGTCTGTACCAAGGCCTGGGTATCAAGAGGCATAGTCACGTTCCCCGATCCCATAAGACGTCGGATACCATGTTTGAAGATGGGATTCAGCAGGGTATTCATCTGTGCAGTTGACATTGTGGCAGTGTTTTCTGCAATCGCCTCGATATGTAGAAGGCTGGAAAAGTAAACCTTTGCGCTTTCTTCTGAGCCATGGAAGCAGGGAATCGCAGAGACAACACGTGTCATGTCGTCTGGGCCATAACCTATGCCAAGCGCAAGGCAATGGCCTTCTGAGTCGTATCGGTCGTGTAGCTCGTTGGCAATCTCGACGAGTTCAGGTAGCTTGTCAGATGTATAGGCTAGAGTGCCACTCCAGACCTTTCCCTGTTTATGAATGCGGGTGGTAAAGCGAGTCGCAACGCCGAACTGGGCACCAGCACCGCGGATGGCCCAGAAGAGATCGGAATCCTTCTCCTCGGATGCTTCGACAATTGTGCCGTCCGCAAGGACAACCTCCGCCCATATGAGATTGTCAATGGCGAGACCATGGAGTGGCGTAAGATAGCCGTGGCCTCCACCGAGTATCAGTCCACCGACACCGGTGTGGTTCACTACACCACCGACTGTCGCAAAACCTAGACGTTCTAAAGAAGCGTCGACATCTTCCCAAAGACAACCGCCATCAAATGTGACCGTCATTTCTGCCGAGTTGACTGTGACATTCCTCATCTTACTCAGATCAATGACCACGCCGTCGGATGAGGATGTCCCGCTGGAGGAGTGACCACCACCGCAGACTGTCAGAGGTATTCTGGCGGCCACAGCAAACCTAACAGCGGCAGAAACCTCCTTTGCGCATGTTGTTTTGACGACAACAGCCTACAAAGGCGGTTAGCGGTGCCATACCCTTATCATTGAAAAGCAGCATACAGCTCTTCTCTCGCAGGCAGTGCTCCATCGTCGTAAGCTAGCCTCATAACCTTCATCTTGGGGTAAGAGGACTTCTCCATTTGGTATATCACTCCGTAAATGATTGAAGTCGCACATCGCCAATGTTTTTAGGTGCGTGGTGTAGTGTTGCTCTGGCCTAGACGATCGACCTGATGAAAAATTGAGTAGAAGGGAAGGGAATGTTTTGCTTGTGCGAGAGAGTGGTGCGGGGGTCGTAGGCTTTTGACACCTGCTCGTGGTCTCACCATGTGCCACAGTGGAACCTTCGGGCCATGTTGGTAGATTGATCGACAGCCTGAACTGAGACATATCGTCACAGGCTGTAGTGGTGGCTTTCGGGAGTCGTCGGGCCGCATTCGACTCGAAGAATTTGCTCGCATTAGTGGCGGAAGCTGTCGTGACATGTCCACAACGTGTGAGCATGAAGATAACTAGGCTCGAGGTTCATTCATCGACTGGTTCATCGACAGGGAGTTGTACGTCAGGCAAAACGTCCGGCAGAGCAAATCCGTACTTGTCTACAATGCTCTCCCCTCCGCTGAGGCCCTTCTCCTCTCCATTCTCTTGGCTATGCCTTCCACCTGCAAGCCACCTTTGCAATGTGAAGGCCGTTCTAGTCAGATCCATGGCGATATGCCAATTGTCAACCCCAATCGTCATGAAACCGGCAACCATGAGTGTCTTTACAAAGCGGGCGGGCCCTGTTTTGTGACAGCTTGGTACAATTGCCAACATAACCCACACGAAGAGGCCTATGGTGGCTTTCCATGTGGGAAGAGAGACCTGCCATACTGCTTGCCAGATCATGAGGAAGTCCATTTCAGTACAAATGGCGCTGGTTGGCGTGCGGTTCAGGATCGCTCGACAGTAGATCATGGCCGTCATACGAACACAACGGTACATCAAGTCTGGCAGTTCGACAGACGGAGAAGATTTGTCGGATCTATCCGAATCGGGGCTTTGTCCATCTTGTGTCGACTTTGGAGTGGTGGCGGCAGAATTGGTTCGGGAGTTGGGATTTTCTCGAGCAGGTGTGTCTGTTGGCATATCGGCGATGCGATCACTGATCAAACCAGCAGTGGTCACAACCTGTTGAAGCTCCCCAACAGTAGGATGCTCGGGCAAAGAAAGGACGGTTTCAATGAGATATCGTACGTCGTCGAGGATCATGGCTGTACTAGGATGAAGCTGCAAGGAGTTGGCGCATCCCGCGAATGATGGCCACCCAGAGATAAGAGGCGTGTTTAGGGCGGTATGGAATGGCATCATGATGGTGTCAGTGAACTCGAAACCAGGGAAACCGTATATGGAGGGTTCGATTTCGTGAGCAAGGGCCATAACGACATCGTGACTAAAAGCCTGTCAGCTTCTGTTGTACTTCAATGACAAGCAGAGTCCACGTCACGATCTACCAGGGCGTAGATGGGCCAACGCACATGATTACCGTCTTGCTCAGGAAGCCGTGCAATCCCAGCTTGTCCAACCCACCCCTCATGGCGATCATCTGCTTGAGGCCTAGAATATGGGCCTTCAGATCAACCGTGGCTCCCCAATACCAAGAATCGATGACCATCTGAGCAACACCAAGGATGGATGTATCACTGGTCTGGGTGGCACTGTCCCGGAGTTGCTGGTTCAGCATTTGGTAAACCTTGCCTTTGTGTAACATTGCTAAAGTCTTGGGAATATGGCCCGTTTCGGAGAAGAAACAAGCGGACGTGAACAAGACGATTTGAAGGAGGAGAGGGTCTTGTACACAACATGGAACCCAATGCTTCATGAAAGCATTATCAGGAGCCGGGTTTCCGTCAACTGACACTTTGAAGCGACAAAGCAGCTGCAAGTCTAATTATTGTTGGTTAGCATCAGCCGACTCAATGTACCCAGTACAACACTCACGTATACGAACAAGTTCCTTGTTCATCTTGGTTGGTGCCATGGGTAAAAATCGGAGTTGTTCAATTGGCCCTTCGACAGGAAGAGTCAGAGGCCGACGAGCGTCGTGTGACGTTAGGAATCCTCGAGTATCGTCCTCGGTCCATTCATCCTCTGTAATACGATTGGCGATGGAGAGACGACGCTCAAAGATGACACGGAGATTTTCAAGCACGGTTTCGGGGTTATTCTCCTCATCATCAAGGGATACCTTGAACGGTACCCAGGGGTTTGATGGTGTCACAGGGGTTGAATGGGGGCTAGTTTCTGACGAGGTCGTTGAAGTGGTTGATGTGGCAGAATCTGGGGAATCAACTGGAAACGCATAGCTGGAGGACTCATCCACCTGAAGGATAGCGTCGTGGACTGCAGCTGGATTGAGGTGGGCGTAAGGACCGTTTGTGAGTGCCACGATCCTAGACGGCCCGTCGGTATCTCTTGCATGTGGGTGCCTAGAGCTGCATACGTTAGCCGTTGAATCTACCTAAAGTAGAAGGTTTGTCGGGGCAGTGACGAGGATAGCTGACCTCTTGGAACTCTTGACCTTGTACTCGCAAATGGGTTGAGGGAATCGGCGAAAACAGTTGGTACATGGCTGGCCTTGGGAACACTGATACAAAATTACGTTAGAATCTATGCTTCATTGTGACTTATAGGTGAATTTCAAAGAGTGTAGGTCGTCGAAGATGCTTTTGATGGCCAGGGTAGCAACGAGGTTACAAAACCTGGACAGCGAGGAGAGACGAAATGTGATATAGGAAGTAGTTAAATCAGGACAGGAGCTTACTTTTTGCTTGCGGCGACGACACTCGGTGCACGATGAGGTCTGGCGCTCGGCACGGCGACGCGCAGCCTGTGTCTGCAAGCCCTCGGGATCTGGCATGGTGTCGTTGGCTGGGAATTGTAATGATAGGACGACGTGTAACGATAAGTAGATTGGTAGTTGACACAGACTGAGACGTGGGTGGGGGTTGAAAGGTACGGGGAGCAGGCTAAGGCGCCGGTAGGGGCGTCAAGCTTGGGACCGACCTCCGGGTGACGGACCCGAAGCTCCGTTAGCCCAGCCGGGGCGCGGTCGGAGCGGAGGGCGGTTGTGACAGGGGGTGGACCGGCCCCGGAAGTGTTGGTTGGAAGCGGGCCGGCAGTTGAAAGCTAGGGTCAAAGCGGGCGATGTTGGATCTCGGTGTTCCGTGTTAGTTGATGGGGGCAGGGTGGAGGCGAGCGACCCATCCGTACGGCTAGAGTAGAGAGAGAAGGGTGCAAAGAGAGAAACCCATGAGATATGATGGGGTGTCTTGAACTGTGAGAAGATGTGGGAGGGGGCGGAATGAATAAGGATATAATGATATGAGGATGGAGGAGAGATGCAATAAGAGTGAAAGAGTTGCCGTGTATGAGTTCAAGTCGTGGAGTGACGACTAACTCATCCAAATCGACGGTCGAATAGAGATTGGGAAAGAGAAAGGAAGAGAAACGGCCAGTTAGATGTGAATGTGGGGAGAGCGGGAGATGCAGAGGCGTGGCGTCGTAGTGCTTGCTTGCTTGTTTAGTTGAATGCAGCCTCGGTGTGTCTTGTGTGTCTGTTGGTTGGTGTGTCCGGGTGGAATCTCGATCCTGTTGGTTGATCGCACAGCCGCAGATCTAACCGTGCAGCTGATCCAGTGCCGTCTTATGTCCCGCAGTTGGAGTCTCGGGTAACACTGGGAACTGGACCCTGGGGAATGTCTTGCTGATGGGTGTCTGCAATGACGTCTGGGAAAAGCCGTCGAAGGTGGTTGGCGTGACTTTTTTTTTTTGGTGAAGGGGGAAAAAGGTGAAGACCCCTGGTTCTTTGTGGCCTCGGTCGCAAAAAGTGAACGAGTGAGTGCGTAAGCGAATGAATGGATGAGTGAGAGAGCAATCCGGCCTGTCGCACGCTTTGGTGTTGACCCTCAGCCTCTGCTTTGTATCTCTCGTACGTACCCACACCAAGGAGAACTAGGCTGGCGCCTCAGACAGAAATAACGGGGGAGGATGGCAGAGAAGAATGAGGAACAGGACGGAGGAGGAGGGGAGCAATAAGGAAGCCAAGACAGCCTCGTTGATGAGCCCAGGCCAAAGCAAGCAAAAAAGTGGCGAAAGGTGGAAAGGCAAAAGAGGCAAGAGGCACTGCACCAAGTCGAATGGGGCGAAAGCGATGGGAATGGAGAGGGACGGAAGTGAGAGACGAGGAAGACGAGACGAGATGGGCGCCTTGGATTGGAGTTTGAGTTCCGGGTCCTCGAGTCGTCGAAGCGGTGGTCGTTGTGGTCGTATTGGGAGTCGGAGTCGGAGTCGGAGCCGGATTTGCAGTGGAGTTGGAAGTAAAGATGGAGTCGCTCGCAAGTCAACCGCAGTCTCGGTCTCAGTCTCAGTCTCGGTCGCAGCCAGAGCCAATATCGGAGCAGCGCAGACTAGTAGTATCCGTACGGATGCCCTACTACTGCCAAGTCCCCGTGCAGGTGTGATGTGATGGATGGGCCAGGTTGCTTGCGTGTCGTCGAGTCGAGTCAAGTCGAGTCAAGTCGAGTCAAGTCGCGTGGGCAGACAGACAACGGAAGCGACAGCGTAATCGATGTAACTCACTTATTGCTTTGCTGGGCTTTAGTTGGCCAAATGCCCGAGAATCCCGTGATTAAAACAGGCAGGGAAGGAGGAATAAGGTAGGAATAGGACTGGCTTCGTGACAGCCTGAGGACGGACACGGGTCCGGAGATGGGAGCCGGCGTGCGGCGTGCGGCGTGCGGCGTGCCTGCCTTAAACCTGCCACTGCCAGGAGCCTGGAGGAGTCAAGGAAGCCCAGGAAGGACCCGGAGTCCCACTGTCCCAGGGTCGTCTCGTCTGGACCTGCCCGCGCCTCTACTTTTATTAGGGAGGTCTGGAGTGGACTAGTCGACTCCCCATCGCTCGAGCTAGCTGGGAAGGCAGGTACTACGTACATAGTAGTTTAGTAGGCACGGCACAACCGGCGACATCCAGATGCCCAGATGCCCAGAT
>QGQB01000353.1:0-48392 GCA_003385265.1 Neonectria hederae | reverse complement strand
TGACCGGCTTTCCACGGCAACTTATGCCTATCTACTCCGTAGTAGGCACCAAGATGCATGTTTTGCATAGTGACTAACGGATGAAGTACTTGGTAGATATAGATTCGGATTGTTTAATTCTATCAAGAAGGGAAGAGAAAAGCGAGAAAAAAAGGCGAGATAGAGAGGTAGGTGCGGAATTACTACTACGGACCGTGCGTGCTGGGGTTCCATCGGATGACAGGTACATCCGGGAGCACGGCCGTACGATGGACGTGGGATTGACTGATGGACATGGACGGGATGGAAGAATACCGTATGAATGGGGCTGCAAAGCGGGCGATCAATGGTGGGTAAATGGGCAATGCACATGCACACCACACTGTGCCCAGCCCATTTGGCGTTAGACCGGGGGAGGAGGGAGGAGGAGGGAGGAGGGGGAGAGAAGAGAGAGATAGTTTTCCTTTTGTTCAGCTTTTTGTCCCTGTTCCGCGCGGCGCGAACCACGAATCCAAATACCTGTCAGCCGGAGCACTTTGTCAGTGAAGGTTGCGTGGTGAACTTCAACTGACACCGTCTCTGCCCGTACAAATGCCGGGAACGGAAAGGAAGCAGAACAAGGACCGCCGCCCCCCCCCTTCTAGACCGCCCAGAATCTGAGTTTTATCATTCACAACGCCCGCGGATCGAATAGACCCCCCGGATGTCCGAAACGAACAAGGCCCTCTTGGCGTTTGGCTGACCAGAACAACGACCACCCATTATTTCGTACAGTATGAAGTGCCAAATGCCGAGGCTGGCGTGGTGCGTGGTGCGTGGTGGTACCTGGATGTGAAAGTGGCCCCTACTACTACTTATCAAGCTTGCTCCAGAGTACCGGTGTTAGTCCCTTTTGCCCCACTTCGAGGTGGCTCACAGGCACAGAAGAAAAAAGCAAATGCAAGATGGGACTGAAGAATGACCGGGGCTCCTACGTCTTAAGGCCGACATGTCTAGTGGTCTAGTGCGCCATGGAGTAAGGTAAGTATGGAGGACGCACCGCATGTACGTGCGAGTGCCGAGATGCACGTCGCAGGACCACTGCCGCGAGAAAAGCCCTCGTCCTTATTAGGAAGAAAAGGGGAAGACGGATGGATATCTGGTAGAGACCATGTACTCGTAGTATCTTGCGTATGGTACTGTAGTCTACCTTGTAATTACACCATCTACCCACTCTCAACACTTTCCTTGGGCATCAAAGATACCCATCGTATCGTTGCTGTTCTTCCTTCTTATGGTCCCTGATGCAACCCAGATCCCAGACCCTAGAGACTGGACTCGGGGGCCATGACATGCTACCCGCGCCAGAGCCCGCCCTTGCGCTAGACCGGCCCCAGGCTCCATGCAGCCGGATGTCAACATGCCTTCGCTCAGCGCTCACCACCGTGCTCCTTCAATGGAACGGATGTTCCCGTCCGCCTCCCTGTGCGCCGTGGCTCTGGAGGCACGGCTTAATTAATGCCTTGGCGTCAACTTGGCTGGCCCCTCCACTTGCAGCCACAGCTCGTGGCTCACCAAGGTCAGCTCTCCCCTGCAACCCAACCTCGCCACCTGTGCTGTGATGGAAATGGGGGGGGGGGGGGGATCCATCATGGATAGCCTTCCCACGGGCCTTTTGCTGGCGTTTTCGCAGTGCGGGATCTTCGGATAGAGGAGATCTTACACGCACATCCATCGTCCTCGGAGAGAAGGGAGGGAGAGAGAGAGAGAGAGAGAGAGAGAGACAGACAGACAGACAGACAGACAGACAGACAGACAGACAGAGACAGACAGAAAGAGAGCTGCCATCCACATGATTCATTGCTAAGCATGTTCATTATTAGTCTGCACAGACACCGCTTACATCTGGATTCTACGAGTGATAGAAGCATCAACAGGTAGTCGACCGACCACACGCGGTCAGCTTGGACGCTCCGGGTGGGCACTTTGATTCAAAGCCTTATTAAAATGGTCCCTGCGTTGCGCGCGCTCTGGATGCGGCCGTTCACTTGACTCGACGGGCTCTTCCGCACGCTTGTTGCTATGTACCTTATTAGGGAAGGATACAATGTCCCAGCTCCATCCATTGACCTGCAATCTCGATGCATCGTCGCCCTCTCTCCTTGATTGGATGCGCTCTCGTGTCATCGTCATCCAACTTCCTCATCGTAACACCTTGTGTTGACTAACTACCGCCCTCAGCCGCATCTCTCCCTCATCTTCCATTTCACTCATGACATGGTCATGGCCTTCACTCATTGTTTTGGGTCCGCCATTTACGAGTCATCCAATCATCCTTTCTATTCGATTCAATTCAGCTGAGTTTACATCCACTCAAGCTATGATAAAACCCGCTTCCACTTCTACCACCTTCTCAGTTTCTCCTGCCTCGTCCAACCTATAGAAACAATTGTGGACCTATGTATCATCCTCCAGTGGTATCTAGATGTGCCAGAACAAAAATGGGCACGCAAACAAATTGTCAGTCCGTTAAGAAAACCCCAACGCCATCCCTGTCTGAACATTTGCAAAGTCCCTCTGCTTGATGTGTGGAGCTGGCGTCGGAACATCATCCCTAACTTTGCAACCAACATGGCGACGGGGGGGGGGGGGGGGGGGGGGGCANNCGGGGGGGGTCTAAATCATGAAATATGAAGCTCATTCCCTCATTTCTCTTCAACATTTTCATGACGTCTTTCTTTACCTGCCTCGGTAATCAGGCTTCCGAGCCATGTTCACTGGCGGCGGCTCCTCATCGTCTATTGGATATGGGGGCGGGAGTACGGGTGGCCGCCTACCTCCCTGCTGATTCTCCGGAAGCGGCGTCTTGGGCGGTAGTGGCGGTGGCTCGATCCGTGTCGGAAGGGGAGCCGGCTGCCTGGAGGATGAGGGCCGCGGCTGCTCATCAGGGCTCATGATGGCAATCAAGTCGGACCCTGAACCGTCTCGATATTGTGACGGAGTGAGAGCATTCACCGTGAGGTGATCTGGGTCATTAACCCTTAGGGACGGCGCGCTCGAGCTCGGCGGTGCTTGCTTTTGTCGATGGCCCGGAGGCGGCGAGCCCCCCGAGGTTCCGGTACTGGGACGAATCCGCTCATTGGAGCTGCGAGGGGAGGCATGGCCGTTGTGGATTTGAAGACTATCCGACCCGGACTCAAAAGACGAACGGCTCGGTGGGCTATGAGGCAGCGGTACCGTCATCGGGTAGTCGCCGGGGAGCTCGGCCGCGAGTGGCAACTCGAAGGTGCTCGAAGTTGACTTAACCAGCTCCGGTATTCCACGCGCCGCCCGCTCGAAACGGAGCTTTGCCCGATGGATCTTGGCCAGCTTGGTCGTGACGCCTCGGATCATCTTCTGCTCGGCCTCCTTGGCCATGTATCGCCGTGTCCCTGTGCTGATATCTCCAAGGCGATTCCACTCGTTCATACCAAACTCGCCCACGCCAATCTCGACGTTTAGGCGATAGTAGTTCTCGGCGTTGACACCGCGCTTCGAGAGGTGCTCCCGAAGCATGTACTCATGAATCTTTTCGCACCCCTCGATCTTGGAGATCAACCTCCTCCGCGCCTCCGCAAATTCGCCCAGGAATCCCTCGTACCACATCTGCGAGTTCGCATCGCTGCCTCGGGGTCTCCGTCCGGTGCCGATGCTGACAAAAACACCGACCTCTCGTCCTGGCCACTCCTTCACTACTGCTTCATCCAGGGCTTCGGGGCTGGGGTTGAAAGTACCGACGCCATCATCATGGAAGACGGATTGACCGATCTGGATGGGCTTAAAGGCAAGACCGATAGCACAAGTTGCGCGACCGGCCTGCCAGATCTTGCAGTCGAATTCGGGGGGAGGCTCGTGTCGAGAATCGTAGGACCGGAGAACGGCGGGTGGTGAGCCTCGAGGAGATCCTTTATACATGGCTGTGACGGCGCTGCGGGGCTTGTTAGCGACAACATCCACATCCAGAGACGTTTTGGGGACCGAGCAAGGTATGGAAATATGGATACTAACGTCTTGGTGCGGTTTTCTCGGGAGTCGTACAACCGGGCGTTGGGGTCGCCGTGCCTGGAGCTGTATGAGGGCCGCGACATCTGGGCGGCGGGGCTGCGAGCGCTGAAGCTGACGACGCTGGCGTTGCTGGCATTGCGCCTGGGGGTGGCGGCGCTCGAGCAGAGGGCGGGGTTGAGGGGGCTGAGAATATCGGGCTCAGCTCCGTCATTGCCTTCCTTTTCGTTGGCGGTATGATCCCGGACTGCTTGCTTGATAGCTTCCTCGAGCTTGCTAGCCTTGAAAAGGGTGGACCGGTAAGGGATGCCGGCGATGGTCTTGTCTGTCTCAAAGACCACGCGGGTCATGCGGACGTAAAGCTCCTTGCAGGTTTCGAGGTCGAGGCGCAAGCGACCGAGCATGAGGGCGATCAGGCCGCCGGTGCCGGTGCCAACGATAAGGTCGAAGTGGTCGCATGGCTTGGGGATCTCGTGACGGCGGGGAGCGCGGCCTTCGGTTTCGACAAAGGTTCGGTGCATCAACTCCTGGACGATGATGAAGATGGAGTAGCCGCGGACACCTCCTCCATCTGGCAGGGAAACCGGGTTAGCAAGGCCGATTAACGGAGATTTTGACGGCGCCGAAGCCTGGCGAGGCGCTTACCGAGCGACAGGACACGGAGGGGCGGGCCCTTTGTGGTGTCCTTCCTCCTGACTCCATAAGAGTCCATGGGGACGAGGATAAGCCTGAGCTGCTGAGAGGTGTTTTGACTTGTGATTGAGGATGTTGCGAGGTGGAATCGAGGGATCGAGTCGTCGAGGCGTGTTGTTGAGGGGAGAGGTGGAGGGTCGCAGTTGGTGGTTGCAATGCGATGGCAAAAGAACGGATGTATGTATGATGGGGGAAAAGAGAAGGCGACTGATTGCCGGCTGCTTGTTGGTCACAGGTTGGCAAACTTGACCTGCAGCGCAACAAAGCAAAGCGAGAGTTGGGCAGCGGACATGGGCATGGGCATGGATCTGGGAAGGATGGCGGGCAGGAATAGATGGCGGGCAGGTACCAACCTACGTAACGGTACCCGCTTTCGCTGTAGCTTAGCCTCTTAGGGCCGCTTAATTAGGGCAGCCCCGGGGACACAACCTACCCAGAGCCCAAGGAGCCCTGTAAGTGTGACGCAACAGCGGGCTTCACACAAAGCACGCAAGCCATCCGCATCCTAGCAGCCCACCACGAGCGGCCAGCCCGAGCGCCTGGACGGTTTTGAAAGCTGCTAGGAGCGGGGAGCCAAGAATAGCTTCCCTCAGTGGCCCGCGTGCCTGCAACACCCACTGGCAGCGCGGGAAGCGACGCTGCTACGGCAGTGAGATGCCCGAATCTGCGGTAATCGGGGCTTCCATGACAGATGGGCAGCTTGCGAGGCAGAATGCTCACCGGCCGTGCTCGTAAGCTCGAGTCTCACCAGATAACTAATGTGCGACGCGCAACCGACGGAGGTACTGTCGGTAACGCAGTACTTCGGCCAGGCTTCCATTCTCAACCATCGCCATTCTCTAATGGAGCCAGTCACCACGAGGTCGGAGTGGCTGTGCAGCGGCTCCTCGGGCTTGGCTCTCGGGTTTAAATCCAGTGCGAGAGCTTCTGGTATTCAGAGCTCTTTGGCCTCCATCTCGACCTCGCCTCTTCCCGCTTCCCTGTCTTGTCGCCTCCTCGCTTCGTCTCGCTCGCGAAGATGCCGTGTCCGTCTTTCCTTGCCTCCCTCTGGCGGCCGGTGAGGCAATGGAGCCGTTCGCATGCGGACGGCAATCCGGGATCGATCGTTCCAGGAACCTTCCAGGGGCCTTCCAAGGGTGGGTAAGCCCACTCGAGCCGGAGCCTGCCTGCGCCCGGTGACCATTCTGGGGCCAGATGTTTTCCGTTGTTTCCGTTGGTTTGGCATCGTTGATGGCCGGCTTCCGGGTGATCCAGACATGCGTGGTCAAGATTCCTGCACTGCGCTCCCTGGCTTATACCCAGGGATTGCGATGCAACTGGTATCCTCTACCGCCGTAAATCAAGTACATAACCTATTGACCGTCCTAGCGACTCAATTAGGAAGGCCCATTATCATCATAGCTGCTTTGAGACGGTCGATTCGCCCTGACTGTGAACGTCCGTGACCCCATCCGACATGGATCAGTTCGCCTGCCCGTTGACTCGGGAGTTGCGGGGACGGAAGTGGCTGTGCTTCGCCACACTCGAGCCTTGCCTCGTCGTCATCATTCAGTTCTCTCCGTCCACCATCTCTCGATCCATCGCTTCTTCTCCACCACTGACAGCCATTTGAAGTTCGGACACCATTCGGATACCGTATTGAAGCAGGTGCACGTCTGTTTCGGGTCGCTATAAACAGGGACAGATTTGCAACCCCGTTTTTACTATGTAGATGTTAGCCAATTCAAGTGCACCATCGCTTTGAGTGTGGCGGGGGGGGGCCTGATGCGCGGGAGGGAACCCATTATACGAGAAGCTCAGCCAAGTCGAATACGAATTTCTGCTGAAAAGAGAGTAGGTCATCGAGACCGAAACCGAAGAACTAAAAGATCAATCATCCACTATCTTAGCTATGTATGTAACCTGAAACGAATTGACTATGGAATCACTGGCTAGGAATCTCCAACCTGACGATACACTAACCGAGACCATACGTCCAATCAAGGCCCGCAGCCCTGCCGCTGAAAATGCAGCTGGCTCAGAAAAAAGGAATAGTCTAAGACGGTAGCTATGAAGCTGTCGAATCATCCGCCTTGTGGCACCGGGTCGTCCATGCCTGCGCTCAGTAGGCTTGACAACACGATCGGAGATCAACAAGGTGGAAGGAAGAGGGTTTTTTTTTCTTTGAGCGCTGAAGAGTGGGAGTGATATCGCGTTGGGTTACTCTTCCATCTGTGATCCTGTCACAATCTCAATCATCCATTTTCCATTATCCATGCGACCTATAACTCTACCTCAACTGCTGACGACGCTTGAAGTTGGAACTGAGTTGACAACTTGTCGTCACAGCTCCTATCATCCTGGACAGCTAACAGGGAAACGTCAAGCCCATCGTGAACCCTTTCTCGTCTTCCGTCTTCCGTCTTCCGTCTTCGACAATTCAACAAGCACGTCAATGTGGGGGTACGTAGGCAAGTGTCCGCCTGTGGTGAGGCCGATGGTGAGGCTGGCTCCCTAACATCGAGGCGGCCAAAAGGACAATAACAAACCCGATGCGCGTGTACGAATATGTACGAAGCACCCCACTCCATAACAAGACAACAGCAAGCAACCTTGCATATGCATCCATCACAGCGGCCAACGGGTCGAAGGCACGGTCTCATCTCAGCACTTCGCTGACGGTCAGTTCGCCGTGGTTGTAATCGTAGTTTATGGTCGAGAGCATTTTGTTCAACTTAGACCCCGGGCAATCTGCGTTGCTGTAACGGTGGTCGCCGAATCCTGTGTAAGACCAAGTCCGACCTGGCTCGGGGAACTTGGAGTGGGAGGTTACCGACCCTGTGTCCCTGTGTCGCCATGGCCGTGTCGGCTCGGCGGTGAGGCATTGATGAGTGAGCGAGACAGCCCTGCCTTCGGCATGGATGGATGGGTGTGTGGATGGACGATGTGCTGGACAATGGCATGTCCACGACTGCCGCTGTCTTGCTGGGCGGCGGCCGGGCTGGGATGGGCTGCTTTGCTGCTGGACCCGGCTGGGACTCTGGGAGGGGGCTGAGCTTGTGAGCCTATCACGATGATGCGAGCTGTGCTTCTTGCTGCTGGTGCTACTGTAGCGTAGCCCTCTCGGCCTTCTCACCCACTCGCCGTCCTCTTGTTGTTCCGTGGTAGCCCTCTTGTCCTCTCATTGCCCACTCCGCGTCTGCCGTCTTTGGCCACCGTCCACTTCGACCGCATCTCATCCATCCACCGATCCTCGGACCAGCTGTAGTCTTCCACCACTGGCGGTCCCCAACCAGGGTGGCCGAGGGGAGGGTGCGCCATTGCTCCACCCGACGGAGGCCGCGGCCGCATCGTCGGGTAGCTAGGGTAGCGAGGTGCTAGCTGGAGTGGTAAAGTCATACAGGCAGGCCTCTTCTCTGCTGACGTTGGGGAGACGGTCTCAGCCCAGTGCTATTTGAGGGGAGTCAGGGTATGGCATGTGCGTCAATGTGCCTCAGACGTGCGATGCACACCTGAGATGGACAAAATACCTAGCCAAGAGAGGTTCTGGGGCTTTGGACATCGTGGCAGTCGTCGATGATACTCTCGTATGTTTAGAGGAGGGTAGTAGCAGGAGTCGTCGTGCGTGCAGTGGGAAGATGCACACCCACACCCAGGCCCAAATAATTAGGGGACGAGGGAACTAGACTGAGGGGGATGGAAGCCATGCAGACAGCGTCCCCAATTGGTCGCGTCTGCACCAGAGCCAGCCGGCCGCGTGTCTGCAGCATCGTGTAGCGAATAGGTGGGTGGCTTGTAGTGTTTAGAGTGCAGTGTCAGGGTGGAGGAGGCTGCGAGTCTGTGACTGACCTGGAGGTGCTGCAGGTAATTCCTCCCTCTCTGTTTGGCTGTTTGGCTGTTTGGCTGGCCGGTACCATGTAAGGGAGAGGCACTGTTGGGGCTCTCTTTCCGCCTGTCTCCCCGCAGACTTTCCTCCTCCAACCAAGCGGTTTTATCCCATGCCATTCCCCTCTCTTTTCACGAAGTACCTTACCTGACTGTGCTCCGTATCTGGTCTGTCGTCTTGGAGGCTGTCACCGTCTGTCTTGGCCCTGTAAACCTTGTTGAATTGGGCTTCGACCACCGAACTATGCCAATTGTCTTGTCCTCCGACTGGTGTACAAGATACCAGGACAAACACCACTGCGAGTGTATGCATACCACGTAACGTGCGCTTTGTTTGTACAGAAGGTCTCTGTGTGTGGTGGTGACTGTGAGCCTGTAAGCCTGTGAGCCTCTGAGGATGTATCATGTGTGTGAGGTGAGAGGGGAGTGGTGAGAGGCTGACGAGAAGGCGGAGCCCGCCCCTCTTTCACCTTCCACCTTCCGTTGCAGCTGCCTTTTGCTTCGCTCTTTCCCGCTTCTTCCTGCTGGCCCTGCCGGGTCCCTCCTGCCTTCTGCCCTGTCCCCACCCCGTCGAGGATAAAGCCCCATTGCTCCATGGTCCTCGGGTCCTTTGCGTCTCGCCTAGTGACCAATCACAGGCCGTGACTCCACCACATTTCCACATTGGGCTACAGAGACACGACAGCCTTGCCGAGCCTCGATCCCCCAATTCCAGCCTACGCCAGCCTTATTCCCTCTTCTCTTCTCCCTCACCCTCATGGTCTCGTTCTTCACTCCCACTCACCCACGCCCTCTCTCTTGCTCTCACCCTCTCTCCTCTCTGGCCGCTCTCCGTTTCTCTGCCTTTCGTCTCGACCCCGGATCCCTATTTTCCTTTTTCTCGCTTGCCCTCTCCCCTCCTTCCCTCTCATAGTGTCTCTCGGTATCTTCCGGAATCTCAGTTATCGGTCAATCTCTCTTCTCGTTGTGCGGCCTTGTCCCCCTCTTCACCTCTTCTTCTCAGCCTCTCGCCACCTCGTCCACTCTCGCCTTCGACTTCCCCTCCGCGATTCCCTCCAGCCTTGAAACCTGACCACCACGTCACGACCTGGGCCCCTCTTTCTCCAACACCTGGTCTTGACCACGTCTGCCCGCCGTTTTACCCGTCCGCCAATCAATGGTCACCAACGACCCTCACCAGTAGCTCACGACCGTCTCGCCTCCTTCAAACCGTCCACCATCGCTTCTCCCGTCCATGGAACCCTCCAGCAAGAAGCGGAAGCTGGCCCCAAAGGTCAATGCTGTCACGCCCAAGCCTCAGCCTGCCCAGTACCCCCACGAATCGGTTAGCCTTTAACCCTCGAACCACCCCGAATGCCTGGGTACAGTCGTGCTAATCTAGCTTCTTGGATAGCCTCAGCAACACTACCCCGTACAGCAAGAAACGCCCATAGCTGAACGCCATGACTTCGAATCCTTTGCCCGCCACCTTCAGGATGCTGCCATGCTCATCCAGCGCCAGACGGAGCGTCCCCCGTACACCGATGTCTCTGTGTTGTTGTTGAGGTGGGAAGAGGACGATTCCGTGGATGATGACCTTGTCGCCTTGGAGCAGGTCTTCCAGAAACAATACAACTTCCGCACCGAAAGATGGCACATCCCGACAGTTCCCAATCCTAGTATCAAACTGGGCGTTCAGATGGCCTCGTTCCTTGAACATGCTAGAGCCAATCACCTTCTCATCATTTACTATGCTGGCCACGGGTATGCGGGGCCTGATGGCCAACTCTTCTGGGCGTGGTGAGTAGGCTATTCTCTGACCGGATTCGCCTCCTCCTGTGTCTGACCATCTTTCACAGCAATGCTCGGGAAGACGCTGCGAAGCTCAAGTGGGATGGTGTTCGCTGCCTCTTTGAAGATGCGCAATCAGATATCCTCTTGTTGCTCGATACGTGCTCAGTATCAGAACCACCCACAGCGGGCAGTCATGGAGTAAAACAGGGTATTGCTGCTTGTACCCCGGATCGTGCCCAGCCAGAGAGCTCAGAACGTTCCTTCACATCCAACATGGTGGAAGCATTGCATAAACTTGGATCCGGAAGGCCTTTCAGCGTCCAGAGGCTACACGAAGAGGCACTTTCCCAGAAGCAGCAACACGCTCAAGCTCCCCGGACAACGAATGGAGGTGCCGGAAATCCACCGCCTGCCGCCCCAGCCCCCATCTTCTTTACTCTCACGCCAGGAAAGGGCCAGAGTCTGAGTCTAGCGCCATTGCCCGCCCGTACACAACCGACTAGTTTGCAAAACGGCGATACGGATGGCCAGGGCACTAGAGACCGCGAGGATCAGCTCATCGATCCCGAATCTGTTGTTGATCTTAGATTCGACGAACCACGAATCCTCGTGTGTACCACATTTGTTGGCGACGCAAGTCCTGACATGTCCTTCTTCTCCCAATGGTTGCACAACACGCCGCCCCTCGGGGCGAAGATCGCCGTTGAGGGTATGTTTCTGGGCCCCCCTACAATGCTCCTTATTTCTATGCCGCACTCCATTTGGAATGTGGTGCAGCACGATAAAGTCTGCTGTTTCCTGGGGTACATCAGCTCGCATAACATGATTCATCTGTATCAAAGACTGGTCGGCTCTTCGGGCATCAAGCCGTCGGCTAAGGAAGTGGAGGATGGTCGCATCCTCTTGGAGGCTAGGGAACACGCCGTAAGCACACCTGCACGCATACGCCGGGAACCGGAAGGCCAGGAACATTCGTTCCATTCGTCTGCCTCGAGAGATGGACCCGTTTCCGTTGATCGAGCAGATTACATCCCCCAAACCAGCCCTTCAGCTGGTCCGTACGCACCCGTAACCGCCGGGACCAAACATGGCAAGCCAAAGGATGAAGTGGAAGATTCTGCAGAGATGCAGGAAGCAGCAGAGCAGCTGAAAGCTCTCAGTCACGTTCGTCACAGAAGTGATGAAACCCCCAAGAGCGTGGACCGACCCCGAACGAACTTGCCTGATGGCCTACCCGAGGTCAGGACCGAAGAAACAGGCCCATCTCATGAAATAAACGAATCCGGTGTCGACGACTCCATGGTATCGACGGATTTCAAGATGATGCCCAATGCAAAAGTAAGGGTTCCTCGCCGGTCACTTCCCAAGCAAGACACACGATGCAACCATTGCAGTCACACGCCTTTCAAAGATTATTCATCGCTGAGAAAGCATATTGCGGCTGCCCACACTCGACCGTTTCCATGTGCGTTCTCATTCGCTGGTTGCACAAGTACGTTTGGGTCCAAGAACGAATGGAAGCGCCACATTTCTTCGCAGCATCTTTGTTTACAGTATTATCGCTGTTCTGCTTGTACACAGACTACGACGGAGGGCAGGGGCAACGAGTTCAACCGGAAAGACCTGTTCACGCAGCACTTGCGCCGAATGCATGCTCCCTTCCAGATTAAACGGGCAATTGCAAAGGGCGATAGCAAACTTCAAACAGAGTGGGAGGCTCATGTCAAGGAAATGCAACAGTCTTGCCTTGTCCAACGTCGCCACCCCCCTCAGCGGTCAGCATGTCCCAAGTCCGACTGCCAGACCGTCTTCGAGGGACCTACGTCGTGGGACGAATGGACTGAGCATGTCGGGCGGCATATGGAGAAGGGAGAGGGTCTAAGGTTGGGGGTTGACGTGCTTCTCACAAAGTGGGCGTTGGATGAGAACATCATCGAACCCAAAGGAGACGGCGAATATCGACTATGCGCAGGAAATGGAATGGGAGGCGGACCTGGTGTCGGAGTTGGTCCGATAGTGCTGGATAAAGACCCGGCTCCTGTGTCATTGGTGGACACCTCACCACCTGAGGAGACGTCAGCTTTGGAGGCCAAACCTACGGAGGACAGGATGGAGGTTGATACGACCTGAGACCAACTGGCAAAAAAAGAAAAGGGCTGGTTGACTAAAGTTGGGATTTCTTTGCATTCGGCGTCACGAAGCGACGAATGACCGAACTCGCGATGACGATGAAACGACATGAATGACATGATATATTTCTTGGTTCTGGACTATTGCTCACTCGCTACGTGGTGATGAGGATGTCCACGAGTGGATGCGGACACGTTATAACGAGGCGTTTTTGTGTTTTCGTGCTCCAGGAGGTGGAGCGGCTCCAATGCATGCTATGAAGCAATGAAGCAATGGAGCAATGGAGCAAAATGTCGACGCGCATGTATGAGAGAGAAAAGCAAACTATATACGAGGATAAAAGCAAAAGGGAAAGGGGTAGAGGGGGACTTGGAGCTGAAATGTGTGATGCATTAACGACAACGAAAGATCCAATCGAAGCTCAAACTCGGGAGAATGATCAATGAGCAGAACTGCCAGTCCTGTAGTCTACTCCGTACAGAGTACCAAGAAAGGAATCACACTCGCTTGGATGGTTCTCCCAACTCATAGTGCACGGACCCCGGTAGAGAAATTAGATATCGCGCACACCTGTTAAGTACACAACTCCACTTGTCTATCCGGAGCTAGCCCAAGACAAGACAAGACAAACCTCTAAAGACGACCCAAGACGGGACCCAGCCCAGCAAGACATGAACTTTCCGACGCCTCCAAACCCCCACGATCCATCCCCGTCTCCATCTGCGTCTCCATCCCCGCCTCCTCGACACCACCAACAGCTTCCTCCACACCCGCAGGCCTCGCCTCAACAGCAGCTCGCGCAACAACTCGCTCAGCAGCTGGCATATCAGCAGCTCGGCAATACCAACGGCAACAGCAGCAACAACGGCGGCGGTGGCG
Organism: Neonectria hederae; assembly: GCA_003385265.1. Taxonomy (NCBI): domain Eukaryota; kingdom Fungi; phylum Ascomycota; class Sordariomycetes; order Hypocreales; family Nectriaceae; genus Neonectria; species Neonectria hederae. The sequence goes on along the minus strand of QGQB01000353.1, from coordinate 35,054 downwards.
GCGGTGGTACTGGCAACGTTCTCCCGGGCCAACAACAGATCCAGAACCAGCTCCATCAACAGCAGCAGTCGCAGCAAGGACAGCAGCAAGGACAGCAGCAAGGACAGCAGCAAGGACAGCAGCAGGGACAGCAGCAGGGACAGCAGCAGCACCAACAACACCAACACGCAACCATGATGAACGGTATGAACGGCACTAACATGGCCGCTGGTATGCCCGTGCCTACTCCCGCCGGCCACCAGGCCGAGCTCAACTACATCTACGGCATGGTTGAGGAACTCAGTCGCCAGCTCGCCGAAAACCGCCGCGTCACCGAGGACATTGTCAGCGGGCTGGGCCGCGTAAGGAATCGCGCCAGGACGCACGCCTTGAACAATGATGAAGTAATCGATGGTGTTGCGGACGACCTCAACGGTTTGTGCATGTCCAATGCCTCGCGCCTTGATTTGGCTCACTACTGACATGTGTCCCTGCCAGGCCAAGAGCAGAACATCGATGCTCTCATCTCCCTCCTGTCCGAGTCCCTCGAAAAGGCAAAGTTCAGTCGCGACTCCAACGCTAGCCTCCTCTCCCAATACGCAAACGCCATGGCCCTCATGCTGCGCCAGTTCCACGAATACAAGACCAAGCACGTCACCGACGTCGCCGCCTGGCACCGCTCTTACCGCCGCCAGCTCGCCGATGCCCGCGACGAGAACGCGCGCCTGCGCGAGCAGATCTGGTCCATGCAGCGCCACGCCGGCAAGGCCAACGACAGCCTGCGCGACTTCCGCCGCAAGTACGACGAGGACGAAGCCCGCTGGGACCGTCGCGTCGACGACAAGGCCGCCCGCCAGGAGCTGCGCTTCTGGAAACGCATGGCCATGCCCGAGCTCGAAGACGATGACCCGTACTGGAGCGATGACGACGACATCATCGACCCCGCCGAGAAGGACCGGCTGCGTGATCTCGACCTGAAGGCTGCGCAGGAGCAGCTCGACAGCCAGGCAGAAGACAGTGACGGCGGCCCGCAGGGACCTCAGATGCACGTCATGGGTATGGGGATGCCGATGAGCATGCCAATGAACATGATGGGGGGCATCGCCATGCAGCGTGAGGACTCGGCCGCCGGACACGGCATGCCCGCGCCGCCGCCACGGCCTTTGAGCGCGGCGTCCAGTACCGGCTCGACGGGGCAATGAAGACGAGAACTTGCATGGCCTGGGACGGTAACAAGATGGAATGAATGGGGGGCTACGTGTTTGATTCAGCGATACCCAACTGTAATAAATAAGGGCAAAGACAGGGCACAAGGGCGCGGACGGTGTTTTGTATTTGCGCCATCTTTGAGGGGAAACTTGGAGATGTCGGGTGCTTGTTATAGTCGATGATCAAAATGAGAAGTGAGGCGTTTTGCATCTCGAATATTTGTTTCTTTCAATTGTCATAGTGGATATTCCATCCTCATCCTGCTTTTGATCCATTCGCGACATGTCGATTTGCAATCTTGTCCAGTGAGCTACACTTCCTTCATAACAATAATGGTACATCTCATATAATTACACGGCGTAGAAGCCAGCCCCAATCCCGTGGTTTGTTCTCATAATTCCCAACCTTCATGCACCAGCCATTTCAATAGCCGCTCTGCTCCTGACGCTTGCCCGCGTCCGCGTCCCCGTCCCCATCCTCCTTGGACGACGACGCCGCGGCCTGACCGGCATCCTTAATGCCCTGCTCGTCGCCGCGCAGCTTGGCAAAGTAGGCCTTGATGTCCTCGGCGCCGATGGCTTCGCCGCTGTCGGCAAACTGCTGGAAAAAGGGCTTGAGGCGCTCCTTGAGGTGGTTGTAGGCCATGACGCCCTCAATGGCCTTGACGCGATCGACGTTGCGCAGGGCGCTCTCGCCGCGCTCCAGAAGGCTGCCGCTGCCATTGGTGGAGGCGCCGTGCTGCGAGGCGCCGTCCTCGGACATGGGCGGCTCATAGACCTCCTCCTCTTCCGTCAGCTGTGGGTGGGGGTTTAGGTTGGAAAAGCACGAGGAGCAGCGACAGAACTTGTCTCGGAAGTCCTCCTTGAAGAAGAGAGAAAACTGTCCCGCGGGCGCGGGCGGGAGGTTGCGGAGCTTGCAGCCTAGACCAGACTCCTTGGCATCCTCGGATGGCGCAGCTGCATCTCCGTTGGTACCGTTCGTGTCGGAGACTGTTTCGCTCTTAAGACGCTTGGCCTCTGTGGGCTCGGCCTCATCGTCGTCAGCCTTCCGCTTGCGAGACAGCGAATCTGGCTCCTCTGTCTTCTCCGCTGGCTTTGTCTCAACGGAAGAATTGGCCCCAGTAGCGGACTCTTCGGTAGCAGATTGAGGCTCAGCAGCGGACTCTTCGGTAACAGGTTTGGGCTCAGTAACAGACTCCTCGGTGGCCGATTTGGCCTGATCAACAAACACAGCGGGAAGAAAGCCGGAAGTGGCAGCATAACGCTTTACCCAAGGGTGTGCCTCGACGCACTTGTAGCACAGGAAGCCCTCGAAATCCTCTTCCTCGGGGAATCCTGGGGGCATGGGTACTTCATCATCGTCATCGTCATCTTCGTCAACGACGGCAGTCTCATCGGCTTGCTTCTCATCTGCTACCTTCTCATCGGTTGACTTCTCCGTCGCATCTTGCTCGCCTTCGTTTCCCTCCGAAATGGTGGTAAGCTCTTCAGTACCGTTGACGCGATCCTTGGAAACGTTGATCTGCTTCTTCTCCATCTTCTCAAACCATTTAGGCCCCATGCCTACCAAGCAGCCTGGATGGTACCAGTCCTCGCCACATCCGCCTGTTTCTTGTGTACCGAGGCCAAGGCACTGAAACATGGTACCCTTCTGCTGAAAGGGGTCGTAGTCGCATTCGCAGCCACAGAATCGGTTGCGGAAGTTGTGGTTGTACTTGTTGTTGGCATCGGGCTCCTCTGAGTGCACCCCGCCGCGGGTGTTGGTAGTCTCGTTGGTGCGCAAGGCACATGGGCTCGTTGCTGGGATCCGGGTGGTGCCGCAGTCGCATGTGAAGTTTCTCTTCTGGAAGATCTCGACGAGAGTGTGTTCGCCGTGGCACTGGACGGAGCAGGCGTAGCAAACACCAGCGGGGGTCCAGTCATCACCGGCCTTTGCAGGTGGGGGGTTGCAAGTCAGACAGGCGAAGACATTTTGTCGCAATGGGCCGAGGATCTTGGTGCAATGCTCAATGCTCTAGGGGTAATGTAAGCAGGCTGGTCGGTGGAGGAATAGGCGTGGAGATGGTCGTACGTAGGGGAGGGCTTCGCGGGCATCAGCTTCGAGAAGTTCTTGGCTGCGGATGAATCTAATGAAAGTTAGAAGGACGCATCCTAATCCCGCGGAGATGGTCGTGTTTGCTTACTCGGCCGCCGTCTGAGATGTGTTCGAAGTTTGCGACTTGCCGGAGAAGCTGTCCTTGCGCGCGCGGTCGGATTGCGCAGGCTGATCCACGGCCGGAGCTGGCACCGAGGCAGCAGCATCCATCGACATGGTGAAAAGGAATTGAATTAGGAATAAGGGAGAGTGAAGAAGAAGGAGAAGACGTGACGCGCGGTACAATCGACGATGGAATAGAGAGGTACGGGGGGAGATGATGGCAGAGTGAAGTGAGGAGAGGCAGCTAGCGATCCAGTGCTTGTAGGTACGATAAGAAGCGCGATCACAGCTAAAGATGACAAAATACAGTAGGCGCTTCGTGGCGTATTTGGGTTGACAGGATGTGGCTAGTATTTTGTCGTTGAATGTGGAGCTCCGGGGTACTTAGAGACCTATTTCCTCTCTCCTAAATCACTTTACGCGTAAATGTAGCGTCTTCACTTTACGCGTCGGCACCGCGTTGTGACACGCGAAATTACTGTTCGCTCTTGTGCCTCCACTTTCCATTCATCTCGCCTTGCATTCTCCCCCCTGCCCTCCACTCTTTGACGACAACAACAACCCCTCCATCAACACCCCTTGCACCTTATAACTTGCCTGTTTCCACGTTAACAAGGACATTGTCACCCTCATTTCCGGCCTCAATTGTCCAAAGGGACACATAATCATGAGGTGAGCTCTCCGCAACCCGCCTCAGCTCTCCCCTTTCTTCATCCTCTGGTCACACTCGTCGCTAACCGGCCAACCAGTTCCCCGCTGCGAAGTAATCCAGCGTCTGCCAACCGCCAATCTGGCGCTCGATCAAGTCGCAAGCGATCGCGTGGTGGTGATGATGGCACTTCATCAGTTGGTCTGGGCTCGAGCCCCATGCCCTCGTCGCCTCCCGCCGAATTCAACATTGCCCATGGCGGCGACGACGAGGACGACATTGACGAGGACGGCCAGGTCCAGGATGATATCGATGATCTCGATGAGATGGCTGAGGATGATGTCGACCTGTTCCGCGAGGGGTTTGAGGCCGATTACCAAGATCGGGAAGGGGATACCTACGAAGGTATCGACCTCGACGAGGCCGAATACGCTGACATGGATCTCGGTGCCCGACGACAGCTCGAGTCCCAGCTCAACCGCAGAGACCGAGAAGTAGCCCGTCGACAGCGAATCCCCGCCGCCTTCCTCCCCGGTGACGATGATGAAGGCGATATCGACTTGACCGCCCAACCCCGCCGCCGACGCCACCACTACGACGAAGACCCTGACGATGTCATGGATACGGATATCATGGCCGAGGAGCTGTCACTGGAGGCCCTTGGAGATGTCAAGGCGGCTAGCTTGACCGAGTGGGTGTCGCAACCATCCGTCCAGCGAACCATCAAGCGAGAGTTCAAGGCCTTCCTCACCTCGTACACGGACGCATCTGGATCGTCCGTCTACGGAAACCGCATCCGAACCCTCGGTGAGATTAACGCCGAGTCCCTCGAGGTCTCGTACGAGCACCTTTCAGAAAGCAAGGCTATTCTGGCCTATTTCTTGGCCAACGCCCCAGCCGAGATGCTCAAGCTCTTTGATGACGTCGCCATGGACGTTGTCCTCCTCCATTACCCCGACTACGAGCGAATCCACTCGGAGATTCACGTCCGCATCTTCGATCTGCCCGTTCATTACACCCTCCGCCAGCTTCGCCAGTCCCACTTGAACTGCCTGGTGCGGGTCAGCGGTGTCGTTACCCGACGATCTGGTGTCTTCCCTCAGCTCAAATATGTCAAGTTTGACTGCTCCAAGTGCGGTGTGACCCTAGGACCCTTCCAACAGGAGTCCAATGTCGAGGTCAAGATTAGCTACTGCCAGAGTTGTCAATCTCGCGGCCCCTTCACCCTCAACTCGGAAAAAACAGTGTACCGCAACTATCAAAAGCTCACTCTCCAAGAGTCGCCCGGCACTGTCCCCGCAGGTCGATTGCCCCGTCACCGAGAGGTCATCCTTCTCTGGGATCTCATTGACAAGGCAAAACCTGGAGAAGAAATGGAGGTGACAGGAATCTACCGCAATAATTACGATGCTCAGCTCAACAATCGTAACGGCTTCCCAGTCTTTGCCACCATCTTGGAGGCCAACAACGTTGTCAAATCCCATGACCAGCTGGCTGGTTTCAGAATGACGGAGGAAGACGAGCATGAGATCCGCAAGCTGTCCCGAGACCCCAACATCATCGACAGGATCATCAACTCGATTGCCCCCAGCATCTACGGGCACACAGACATCAAGACGGCTGTCGCACTTTCTCTACTTGGCGGAGTATCAAAGGTTACCAAGGGCATGCACCATCTACGAGGAGATATCAACGTGCTCCTCCTTGGTGATCCGGGTACAGCCAAATCTCAGGTGCTCAAGTACGTTGAGAAGACGGCTCATCGTGCCGTATTCGCCACCGGCCAAGGTGCCAGTGCCGTCGGTCTGACGGCTAGCGTCCGTCGTGACCCTCTGACGAGCGAGTGGACACTAGAAGGAGGTGCCTTGGTGCTTGCTGACCGAGGAACTTGTCTGATTGACGAGTTTGACAAGATGAACGATCAAGACCGAACATCTATTCACGAGGCCATGGAGCAGCAGACCATTTCCATCTCCAAGGCCGGTATCGTGACGACTTTACAAGCTCGATGTGGCGTTATTGCGGCAGCCAACCCCATAGGTGGCCGATACAATTCTACGATCCCCTTCTCCGCCAATGTAGAGCTGACAGAACCCATCTTATCGCGTTTCGATATTCTTGTGGTTGTGCGTGACACGGTCGAGCCAGAAGAAGATGAGCGCTTGGCGCGCTTCATCGTGGGCTCGCACAGTCGCAGCCATCCCCTCACTCAGCAAGACTCCATGGACGTTGAGCACGACTCAGGACAGGCGGAGACTCAAGGCACGTCGGCATCTATGAAGCACGAGGGTGAAATCCCACAAGAGCTACTGCGAAAGTACATCCTGTACGCCCGAGAGCGGTGCAGCCCGAAGCTGTATCATATAGATGAGGACAAGATTGCCCGGTTGTTCGCTGATATGAGACGAGAGTCTCTGGCTACAGGAGCCTATCCTATCACGGTACGTATATTTATTTTTGAGCAACGTATGGGTGTCCTAGCGTACTAACGCGAGAACCAGGTCCGTCATTTGGAGGCCATCATCCGAATCGCCGAGGCATTCTGCCGAATGCGATTATCGGAGTACTGCTCGACCCAAGACATTGACCGGGCAATTGCGGTGACAGTTGACAGCTTTGTGGGCAGCCAGAAGGTCAGCTGCAAGAAGGCACTGGCGAGAGCATTTGCCAAGTACACGCTTGCGCGACCGGGCAGCCAGAAGAGAGGTGGAGGTAACAGCCAAAGGCGCTCGGCCGCAGTTATGAGCTGAGTGGATGAGGTGTTGGGTTGGAGCAGAGGCTGGGCTTGTCTTTCCTGTCAGTCCTTGCAACTTCTTGTCATGTTTACGAGCCGGGGGACGGCGTGGTGATTGATTTGACAGGTAATGATCTTTGGAGGCGGCGTGAGCGGAGGGTAGTTCTTTGCTTTCGTGGCGATGATGGTCAGGATGAAGGGATCATGATGTGACGGTGCTTGGTAACGAATGCAGACGGAGATAGGATGGACATGGTTGATGATGATTACCCAGGAGTAGAAGGATATTTTATTTAGCTAGGGACATGCATGTGTTTAATGGTACACGAGCTACAATACGAACCTGGGCGTTGTGTTGTACAATCTCGAATTGGGTATGACTAAGTGGCGGGAAGATGACTTCCTGAACATGGTCCCTCAAGTTCCATCACAGGACCCGATACCGATTCAATAAATTACAATTGCAATATCTAAGGAGAGATAGGCGTCCAGGCTAATTTTATCCCAGATCTGAGCTTTAGTCCTAAACTGAATGCTATCTACCTTAACTGACCCTAACCGCTAACCCTACGTCCTTTTGATATTTTCTCAAGAATAATAATGACGTCTGTAGGTGAGATGAACGAACGATCTCAACTGATGGTGGTGGTGATATGTGGCCCTAGACACACGGACTCCAAATAGTATTTTACTAAGTTCAACGGGCCAAATGGCAGGACGAATGCGCGTCGTTGTCTTCGCGTCTGCGCCACGATTCTGGAGAGGATCAGTTGGCGCAGCACTGGTGGATAAGGCAGGCTAATCAGGCTGGGTTAGCAAGCTTTAGTATACCGTTTCCATAAATAGTCCTGACTGAGAGTTGACTGGAGCAGATTCCATGGAAGCTACTGCCTACAGTGCCTAGAATATTGTTGATTCAGGTGAGGATGAAGAGTCGGCGATGGAATGAACGTCACCGAGTTAGTGGCTCTCTTGTCTGTTTTGTAGTCTGGGGTCGCTTTAGGTGAAGCAACTATAGACAGAAATAACGCTGCCCGAACACCCATGATGGTCGGTTAATCGGGCTTTTGATTTCAGTGGAGGAAATGAACCAGTACCACGGGTCTAACCAGGATTGACCTGGCTGTGAGTGTGGGATCATGAGGTGGGTGGATGGTCAGCGGGATCCACCCTCTAAGCAAGAGCCATGTCAGACGTGGGTTTTGTTTGTGGCGAGGCATAATGGACATGAACATGATGGGACACAGTTTTACGTAGCGCATCCCGTCTTGATGAAAGTCTGCTGTTGTGTTGAAGTTGGTGACGGGGAATGGAATGAATCTCGACCGGGAAAGATGAAACGAGTCTTGGATATTGGTGCGACTTGAGGCAGCAAATAACAGGGCCCATGCGAATGCTGTTGGTTACGCAACCAACAGCAGAGTAGATGAAGGCCTGAATAAGCTAACGAGAACATTACTCACCTAATTTAAACCCGTGCTTAGATATTGTGTACCCAGGTGTTTAATACGAGTGCTTCTCTGAGCCTCAAGTTGCTCGCTAGAGTAAAGACAAGCCGGGTAAAGTAATGGTTTCGTCTACCTAGTTCTCTGAACTCAGCCTTACTCGAACCCATAATAAGAAAACGACCCCAACCTCATGTCTCACGCTGTTGCTTCCTTCGCCGGTGGTGTCGGGCCAATTGATTCCTGGTAGGTATCTCTGATCCCTGTCTAGGGTCTCCCGCATGCCCGACTTCGTCCTTGATAATCACTGCCCGTGCCAGATTGAGTCTCGTGTCACTGGAAGGCTTGTACATAGTGTCAAGTTGCTGCTTTTTTTTTTTGGGTGGTTTGATGGACCTGGTCTCAAGGATCCTTGCACACACCTTGGCATCCGCACGTACATTACTACGTAGGAGACTACCAACAGCTTCTCCGCCAGGATCGTCATCGCAACATTCTTTCCCTTTCACCTTTCTCCCTCAATTGCAACGCATGCGATCATTCTTGACATTGGCCTGGCTGCTTGCTGGCTTGATAATCCAACCTACTTCCCTCATTGTCCGTCTTTAGAGTGCTCCTCCGTTTCCGTCTCACTCTCCCTCTAGCTTGTCTTACCAACCTCTGTCTCACTCACCCTCCGCCGCGCGATCGTCAGCCCTCAACCTCCCCGGCCCAATTGAACTGATTCAGCGCCGCTCGACTTTCGCTGGAGTGTGACGCGTTCAGTCGGCCTGCCATGGGGTCATTGCCCCAGTCTCTCTGCATCCGACTCTCGTGCTAGGGTTCCAGACGCAACCGAACGCTGCCATCATGGCTGGGTCATCCGCGCTTCCTCTTAACCTCAACCCCATCTACTCCTCCTACGACACTACAGATGCCGTTTCCGCCCTCTCCCCGTCGCCTTCATCCGCGACTCGAAATAGCGCAAACCCTTCCCCACGTCCGTCGTCGGTCAATCCCTTCTCACAAGGCCTCTTTCGCAGCTCCAGCAGGAACAGTGGTTACCGGCCCATGCCCGACAACGACGCCCATGAACTGTCCAGCTTCGACGATACAAACAGCAACACCATTGCGGCCAACTCCGGTGACGGCCTCGGGATCTCGGTGATCCCTAGTTCGGCCCGCATCCCCTTCAGGACAAACCCTCCCGACACCCCGCGATCTCACCAAGCCCTACTCGACAACGCCTCATCAGTCGGCTCGCCCGCCACGGCGGTGTCACCCAATCCGTCAATAGGATATCCCCCGACGACGTATCTGAGTCCCGACGTCTCTCGTCCTGCCGCCATGTCTTCATTTCAACCCGGCCAGGAGGCTATTTGGACTCCCTCAGCGCCCTCGTCCAGTCGCAACTCTCAGAATGCTTACGATGATGGGTCCATTAACCTTAAGAATGTACCGGTCTCGGAGGCTGTCTCTCACGGATTGCATTCGACAAGTCACAACTCTCTGGGTCAAGGATTCGACGGTTCAGTCCCGAGGGGCGAAGTTCCAGAGGACGACTTTGACGACGACGCCTTCTACAGGAAGTTCGGTGAACCACCGAGCAACTGTTGGTCCAGCCACGACATTCACCAAAAGCGCTCCAGCTGGCTCTCCATTACTATCTACGTTCTATCACTCTACTCTACTGTTGCCAGCGGCATCTGGCTCGTCACCGCCATCCTTCAGCCCAGATGGGGCCGCCAAATCTCATCCAAGCATGGCCTCCTACCCTCCACAGCCACCACCCTAGCTGCTCTCCTTGCAAAGACTATTGAAATGTCTTTTGTCACCGTCTTCGTATCATTTCTTGGCCAAGTTCTTACCCGGAGAGCCTTTATTCGGAAAGCCGGGGGCATGTCCCTCGCCGAGATGACGATGCGTAACTGGGTTATCCAGCCTGGATCACTCATCACTCATTTTGAGACGCTGCCCTCCTCTGCAATGACTCTTCTCGGTATGCTGTCATTGACGGCTACCTTTGCCGCTGCGTTTTACACTACCGCTTCCGATGCCATGGTCGCCCCCAAGCTCAAGTCCGGCCACTGGGAGAGCAAAGAGTTGTCGGGTTACGTCCGCGCCTCTTACGCCAACACGCAATACGTCGCGGCAGATTGCGCATATCTGTTTGGCTTGGAAGATGATCAGTTCGCAATGGAGAGCTGCATGAACGTGCAATTTTCAGTAAGAATGTACACTCTCTATCTCATATACTCATACTCATAGATTCGCAGGGTCAATCCTACCGAAATCTTCTCAACTTCATGTCCACTTGGACAACCATCAGCGACAACGGCACCATCATCAGAAACGACATGAATAAGCGGCCTTTTGGTACTATGTTACTGTACGACAATACGACCATGTACTCGGAGTGGATTGAGACGGAGCACAGCAACGTAACAGCCCAGTATGAGCAGACGGGCAGGATCATCAACAACGTCACCCTCGCCATGCCTCATCCGGGTGTATACGCTGCTGCGACATTGCCCGCCAATGGCATCCTCCAACCCGATGATCTCTCTGGAGTGGGAGAATATGCCGTCAAAGCAGGCGTGGTTTCTCCGGCCACCAACGTCCTTTGTGCCAACGTGGACAAGGACGAGCTGGCACCACTAATATATACCGAGTGGCCCAACGCGCGTAATAACAAGACTGGCGTCAGTGATCAGGTCAAAGGCTGGACCGGCTGGGAGGGCGACATACCGCAACCTTTCGATAAGAAGAATAAGCCGAACTATCTGAATCGAACCAAACTCGACGACATCTTCAAATGGGGGCCCAAGTACGACCGACGGCCGCCTGTCTTCCAGCTCGTAAGCCACTCCACTCTACAATCGTTGATAAAGATGAGGATTAGCTAACCACGGTTCCTTTGTAGTATCCTTATGATTTCAACCTCCTGACCAATGCAACCGTGACAGGGTCGGACGCCATCTACACGCTAGGAAAGACAGCTAACTTCAGCAACTACACCATCTGCCAGCTGCGATCCTGGACATCTCCCAACTGCTCTACCCAGTTCAACATCTCTGGAACCGCAGGTGCGAGCATGAAGGCCCATTGCGAGGACCCCAACGATCCAGACAGCTACTTGCGATCATTTGATGGCGATCAAGGCTGGTCTGCACCTTCGCTAGATTGGAGGGTATGATCTCAACATCTCAAGGGGCTCCCTTACTTAAGAAATAATAGTGCTGATCCTCATCATTTAGTGGCTAGCTGATCAGTGGCGATTATCCATGGATATGAACGCCGGTTCTATTAACAGCAATGCATCGAACGCGCGCATCCTCACTCAGCTGGCGCTTCAGGAACCGAAGCTCCCGACGTCCCTACCGTCCATAGCAGAGGCCCTTGCCGTCTACGCCAGCTCCATTGTCGTCATTGGCTCCATCGACACGCCTTTCCGCCACTACTGGGACTACGACGACCCCAATAACATCGTCACCGGCGGACCGGGACACTTGGCAACCTTTAACGCTTCTCTGGTTACACAGCAATACACCTCGGGACATATTGACAATTGGCAAAACGTATTCTACGTGGTTCTCGTCCTTGTCTTTGCTATCAACATGTTCTGTCTGTTCTACTTCATCCTGCGCTCCGGCTTGGTGACGGACTTTACCGAGCCGCAGAACCTCTTCTCCCTGGCCATCAACAGTCCTCCCAGCGCGCAGCTCAACGGCAGCTGCGGCGGTGGCCCGAGGAAGCCGCATCTCAAGGTACCGTGGCGGGTGGCCTACGCGCACAGCGCAAATCACTATTTCTTCGAGGAGGCGAACGGGGGGGTGCCGACTGAGCAGTTCGCAACCGAGACTGTGTGTACGGGCCGTGAGTATGGGCCTAGGGATAGCAGCTACAAGCGCTTGAGTAACAGCCGGGGCTGGCTATAGGAGAGGGGCTTATGGTTGAATGGTGGATCATGATGAACGACTATTTTGGGCAAAGCATACAAGGAGTTTGTCATTGATGTTTGGGTTAGGCTTGGAGATATTTGGCGCTTTCGGGGCATACACTGGGAATGACATAGACGAGGTTATTTCCAAGCTTTGGGGGAAGACAACGTCAACAATATAGAGACCTCTGTAGAGGTTCGGTTCCCACACGTCATATCGGTTCTGCTTGCCCATATCTCCAACACAGAGCAATCTTGTTCCGTCCAGCAATACATGGTCATACCTTGTACGCCTCTGCATGTGATACTCATAAAAGTCTTGAGGTTTGACACCACAGTACGCATGGTAGCTTCCACGGCTTGTGGCTCATGGCTCACGTGGTTTGCGAGTAGTTTAGATGTCCGTCAACTGGCAACCCTGTTGACCTCCCCATGGCAAACCAAGACACCCATATAAAGCGAAATCAACCTTTCACTCCCAGCAACATGTTGAGGAAGAACAATTTAATGTAATGGTTTAATATTATCATATTATATTACATTCGTTGGGCATCTGCCCCCCGAGGTTCAATTCCTTGGAAAAAAAGGATGAAAGAAATTACAGAAGCAAAACAAGAAGAAAAAAAGAAGAAGAAAAGGAAGAAAAGAAGGAAAGATAAAGAAAATCCAACACAAAAAAGGGAAGCCATTTATTACCATATGGTTGATTATTTTTTGTCGCCATACACGGTCTCACTGTTGGATTCCAGGCTGTCAGGTGTACTAGGGCCCCTTGGACTTGGAGGAAAACGAAGCCATTCCCCTAAATTTGTAGTCAACGACGAAGATATCTAGCGAAATGGGAAATATTACTAGTCACATTATTACAGCCAAAGTAGGTATCGCTGAATGGCGACATATTGTCATTGCCTTGACGAGGAAGTACTTTCCCAAGCTTGATGCCGACGATATCATTGACGAAGTAGACCACGATGAAGACGACATGGTAGTATTCGATGCTTAGGCAGCTGGGTTCGCTGCCACGGTCTCATGACAGAATGATACCGCAGGATGGCATCCTACTGCAATAGGTTCTGGTTAACAGAGGATACGCCTATCACAATCCTCCTGGAATGCATCTTTCAAGTCTGCATCAACAAGATATCCATCCACGAAGGCGATCGAGACTTTGATGAGAAAAAGAGGCTACAAGGGAAATAAGTACGCCGAGTTCCTGGGTCTGTCGCTCCACGTCGAGTTCCACAATCTACTGACGTTCGCTGTGGGACATCGGGTGCATGGGTACCAGATGCTCACAGGATGGCCGACTGATCCGAGACACTTGGTTATTCCGCAGCCAGGAGGTTACCACTGTCGTGCTCGCCACCGTCGAAGGATGTTCTCGGCATACACTTGTCCATCCAAATTCGATGAATGAGCCCCAATCCAATGGCATCGTGCTGTTATGGGCAAAGTAAGGGCCCCCGTTCTGCCGTGAAAGGATGGCTCCTGTCCATTGCTCGTTCTCCTGGATAATGCGACTGATGCGGTCTTTTTCAGCCTCTGACCATCGAAGTTTACCCAATGGTGACTTTGCGTAGCCACGGGTAATTATCGTCGGGCTCCCTGGGTGGAGCTTCCCTGAGATCTACTCCTCCTAGTGATAGGCCAACTGTTCCTGGCCCATCATACCACCTCAGCGCTACTTGACGAGCCGTCCTACCTTCATGCGAATGTCCGTGAAACGACGACTTCTACCAATTGCTGCTGGAGTGTCTCGATCTGTCTAACGGCGTCGGTCTCGTTTCGTCGGATACCTTCTTCCAGTTTTTTTTTGGAAAAGTCCAAAAGTACTGGGAGATGTTCTGCAGGGTGATGGGAAGCTGAATATGCTTTCCATAGTTCAGAGCGGCGGGCATGGTTGCCAGATTGTTAAGAGCATGGATAAACATTTGACCTGAGGGGCCGGTGCCGAAGGGAAAGATGGCATCAACACTGATCTTCGGGTGAACAGCATAGGCTGGCGGCTGTAGTGGGTTCCTAGATACTCATTTGTGTAGCTTGGGCCGGTATTGCTGAAGAGACTCTGGAATCGCGCTTCTCCTTCGCGGATAGCCTCCTGGACACGTTTAGAATCGAGTAGTTGCCCAGTCTTTTGCATTCATTCCGAAAGGCCCTTGCAAGACAATTCCTAGCAATTCTCCACACAACCGGGACAGACCTTTTCCTCGAAAATCCCTTCTCAAGGCAGGATACACATTCTTGCAACCCAAACGAACTCACTGCAAGAACAGTACAGGGCGTCGTGGCCCTCAATTCGCATATGGGTGCGTTGCTTCTGTCGATAGCTCCGAATGGCAATGGCAGTGAACCACGGAATCTTCCCTAGCGTAGATTCTTTCGTTAGCATCATCAATTATTCTAGCTATTGTTATCCACGTGCTAGTCAAACCGCACCTTGCTAATCAAGTGAATTTGCCGATTTCTAGGATGAACAGGTATTGCCTATTAAACCTGATATTTATCATATAAAAAAAGCCTAAGAAAAACTTAGGAGTAGTACTTAGGGTATGTAGTAGTTAGGATAGGTACTTAGAATAGATAGTATTTAGGTTAGGGCCAGAGTTTAGATCAAGTTTAGGCCCGGTCTTGGCACAGATCCCTTGTATAAGCATGACTGGTGTTTCAAGCGTGGCGTTCCTATTATAAAAGTCCGGGGTCTGTGTTATGGCAGACGTGTTTGGGCGACATTGATCTTGGCATCTCCTGTTTGAATCACTAATGCAGTGGGAGTACTTGGTCGTTGGTACATAAATCATCAATTAAGTAACAGCTATCAGTTCATATTCACAGGAGCCATCATTGAGGTTGCCGTATGTTCCACAATACCGTAAACACCAGAGTTCGGCATCCACCTCTAAGCACCCTCGACGTACTTCTCCTCGTGGTGGCTTGCATCATTCGCACCAATGGGCGACTCCTTGACCCCCGGGTGGGAGACGCTCTGGCGGTGCTCCCAGGAATTCGAAGGCTTCCATCCGATGGACTTGCGAGCAACAGAAACCTCTTCGTACAGCTGGTCAACCTCCTCCAGGCTCAGACCCTTGGTCTCGTAGATGAAGAAGTAGACAAAAGCGATGCAGAGGAAGCAGGCGGCGAACCAGACGAAGAAGATCTTGGACTGGAGGTTGGCATAGCCGTCGCCGTAGTTGACGAGGTAGGGAGTCGAGTAGGCAATAGCCCAGTTGAGGAGCCAGTTGGTGGCCGTGGTCATACTCAGCGACTTGGCTCGCGTCTTGAGGGGGAAGATCTCGCCGGTGACGACCCAGGCGAGCGGGCCCCAGGTAGAGGCGAAGAAGAAGATGTAGATGCAGACAAAGGACACGGCCGCCTTCTGGCCGCCAAGGTCCTTGACGTAAATGTCGCCGTTGGAGCGCTGGCCGGTCGAGAGCGTGCCGCACATGGCGACGATGAACTGCGAGATGCACATGCCGATGGCTCCGTACAAGAGGAGCGGACGCCGGCCCCATCTATCGATGGCAATCATTCCAGGAATGGTGGAAACCACATTTATGGAGGACGTGATCATGGAGATGACGAAGCCACTGGAGACGCCGGAATTCTGGAAGTATTTGGTTCCGTAGTAGAGGATGAAGTTGATACCTTTGTTTTATGGTTAGTACAGTGAGCTATCGGTACGAAGGGTGTTAAGTAGGGAATAAGTTGCTTACCAGTCAACTGTTGAAGTGCCTACACAAGGATGATCAGTTTTGATTCAATACACAGCTAAATAGACCAAGAAATACCTGCAAAGCCATGCCTGTGAACTGGCGCTTTAGGATGGGCGGACGGAAGCAATCTAGATACGAAGACTTGCCCAGGCTGGTCTCGAAGTTGTGGTTGGCCTGGATCTCGGCGAGTTCGGCCTGGATGGCGGGATGGTCCTTGGGCAGGCGACGAATACGGCCCAGGGAACGGGCAGCGTCATCGGGACGGTTCTTTTTAATAAGGAAACGGGGCGTCTCAGGAAGAAGAAGCATTCCAATGAAGAGAATCAGCGACCAGGCGAACTGGACGGCGATGGGAATGCGGTAAGAACCCGTGTCGTTGCGCTTCGACGTGGCATTGTTGACAACGGCGGCGAGAAGGAGACCAATAGTGATAGCCCACTGGTACGCGCCGACAATAGCACCACGAATCCACTTGGGAGCTGTCTCGGACTGGTAGAGAGGAACTGGATGTTTGTGTTAGCCCGAGTTCTACGCGGGGAGACAGGACTCAAGACGACTCACTCATGGCGGAGATGAGGCCCACTCCAAACCCAGCGAAAAATCGACCCGCGAGAAAGATGGGGATGGCTTTGGCGACAGTCTGCAGAATAACACCGAGATTGAAGACCCAGGTTGAGATGAGGAGACCGGGTCGTCGGCCGATATAGTCCGTGAGGAAGGGCGAGGCAAGGGCTCCGAAGAAGGTACCGGCAGAGAGGATGGACACGATGGCCGACTCCTGGTCTGTGTCGATATTTCGGTTTCCGTCAGTGTCGATGTAGCCGGTGCTGAAGAGCCGCTGCCAGTACGGCATGGCGAGGATGCCGCTGATGGTTCCTGTATCGTAGCTACGACGGTTAGCTCAGATATCCAGCCACGACTCAAAAGTTCTGACAGAGTTAGGCGTACCCAAAGAGGACACCACCAAAGGCCACAAAGAAGCCCATGGCAATGGCCGGCCATGACTTGCCCGCCTCGCCGCCATGCTTGGGCAGAGACGCTCTGCGGAGGGTATTCATGTTGATGAGAGACAAAAGACTGAAGATATTTGGTCCCTTGACGGAAGGTTGTTCGAACGGAAGTGCTCCCTCCTTCTTGGATTCTGAGGAAGAGGAGATGGTGAAGAGGGTGAGAAGCAAGAAGTCCCAAACCAGGCAGCTGTGAGTTTATATAACCGCAAACTGAAGTGAGAGTGATTCACTAGCAAACAACAAGGAGAGCCAATGGGCTCTTTTCAACGCAACCCCAACACAAGCGAGCAACAGTAGGAATGGTCAAACGGTCACGGGCTCCAATAAAAGAGGGTCCAATTGGAGCTTGACCCCAGACTAGCTGTTCCATCTCGACGCTGGGGTGAGTGGGCTTCGTTGTGGAGAGGATGAAGCTACTACCTTAGTCCGGGGAGGAGATGAAGCTGTAAAAGCTACGTACGTAGTCTACTAGCTCGGGGAGACAAGGACTGGGTTTGGCTAGGCTAGGCTAAAATGTAGCTGCCGGCTTGGCCGACGGAGGTGGGGGAAACGGGGGGCGTGGAGAAATGGGGGGAGGGGGGACATTTCGCGGAGATGGAGGTGGAGGTGGAGGTGGAGGTGGAGGATGAAGGATAGGCCACCACATGATGATGATGATGACTGCGGAGCAAACCGAAAGTTGGAAGAGGGGCCAGCGCAACTCAAAACTAATCAGAGGGAGCTAAACCTCAGAAGGGGCTTCGTCTGGGGATCGCCACCAAGCGACGGGATGGACGCTGGGGATAGCGCTGGGCTGATGTGGCAAAGGGGGATAGATGGATGGATGGATGGACATGCAGGGTGGCACTGCATGAGGGCACTAATGAAAGGTGTCGGTCTGTCTCTGTCTTAAGTAAATGTCAATTAAATAGAAAGAATCTTCAATGGCCCTCACCAACAGTTCGGTGCTGCCGGTCTCGAAGCCATTGCCCTTTGCGCCGTGATGTTTGCGCCGGGAGATGGCTGGTGGCGTTTGGTCAAACAAGCGGATCGTGACATTGTAGCTTTCGATGATTGGGAGACAGGCGCTATTTCGGCCATGGCGAACTTAGGGGAATGATAATGAGTGATAGTGACGGGGGGAATGCGACACGGGTAGTTGCCAGGAGTCTCTACTCCGGGGGCGGGCGATTTTGACAGATCGAAGATTGCCTCTGGGCGATTTACTTCATCGCCGGACCCGATCAAAGTGGTGATGATTCCCACAAACTACTGCCAAACGAGGTGTCTAGACTAGTACACAACAGTTGCAACTCCAGCATGCCAACGCCGTCATCGTTGCAAGGCCTCGGGCCAAAGTGGAGCAAATCCCGGAGCTGCAGGGTAAGGCCAAGCCGGTAGAGAGCCGAGACTAGACTGCCGCTTTGGGGCATGTACCGCATTAGGTAACTGCGCGATCATCCTCCAACATGGCGCGAAAGGGCAGTCTGCAGGAAGCACAAGGCTAACACGGGGGAGGGAAGCTCGAATTTCGCTCACCTGGGTTTCTCACCCATCCATCCCTTCAACAGCAAGGGCCACCGATTGTTCGTTTCGGCCCTATTGCGGCCCTGTGTACGGAGTAGCACGTAGTCTGCTGTGTACGAGATTAATTAGCTCGCTTGATGGTTGTTGCAAGTTTAATAATTTTCGTACCAATAGAGAGAGAGCTAAGGAGAGAGGAGGGAGACACCAGCCGAAAGTTTCGGGAATGGCGTCGAGAGGCTTGGAGGTTTGTCCGCATTATTTCCCTCGGCATCAGCAAGTCAACGTGACCCCAGGTGCCTAACTCCTTCGCAACTACGCCCGTTTAACTAGCTGGGTCAAGCCAGAGTCACTCTTCCTTCGTAACCTTATGTCACCTTGGAGACTAGGATGACTTAATCCCTGTCATCCACGCCATTTACAGTTTGCACCGTTGGGCTGCTGCTCAGAACCTGGGGAAAAAAAACGCGCCCAGTTTTGTCGGGCGCAGAAAGCGGACCGATTCTGATTTACGCGTGCAGACACCGTTGAACGGATGGGTAAGGAAGTTGTACCATGTCTCTGCATGCAACGACACCTCCCATCCGAGGTGTGCCCCTGTCATAGTTTGAAGTGTATCCGTACAGTTATTGGCCTGATGCTACCCACACGTTATCTAGTGGCTTCATGGTAAAGCAAGGTAAAGGCGTCAGCGGCGGTGCCAGGGGCTGGGACGAGACCGCCGCGGCAACGTCTTTGCGGCGACTAACGAGGAGTTCGAAGCGGGCCTCGTTCTCATTAGACGCTTGCCGGGCCGACGAAGTTGACCTAACACCCGTTCACGTCGCCAGGTCCGATCCAAGTCTCCGATGGCCCAAAGTCCCAGATCTCTAACGGGCGCTCCTTATTGCGCCTCCCAGTGAGGAAGTGAGTGAATGCACATCTCAATACGCCGAGGTGAGCTTGCAGTGTAGTGTTCTTTGCTGTCTAGGACTTCGACACGGTATATCGTGAGGTGGCAGTATAATCGCTGTGTGGTGCATGGAAGTAATCCTCAATACTAAAGCCTCAAACTAACCCTTTATTATCTCTACTCTAGAACCTAATTGATCTGGTACCGGTGGTTCGGACCTCGTCAACTACCCCAAGAACTGTAACTTCTCCCCCATATGTCACTCTCGTTCCCCATCTTTCTCCTCACTTCTCCTCTCAGAGTCCTTCAGTGACCATGCATCTCCCTCCAACACAACCACCCCTCTTACCCAAAAGATGGCGTCCTCCTCGATCTGTCTACTCGCAATCATCGGCTTGGGTCCGTCTCGACCCCAACACGCTAAAATACCCCATGGACGGCCCGTCCGCCTTCCGCCACTCGGTCGTATTGTGGGTCCGGCGTGCCCGCGGCTCCGTCTAGCCCGGCAACTCCAGACCGAGCGCCTGTAGGACGGTCAAGACGGTCAAGACGGTGAAGCAGTTGCGGGGAAAACTGTATAGACTTGGATATTAAAAGAGAAGAGAGTTTGATCATGCATGCATCATGGAGTCGAGCCACTGGCCACAATGCCATGATGCCACCGACTCATCGGGCTTCCTCTTGTCCTACCATGTAAGTCATGCCTCAACATCTCCTCAACCGCCCCAACCAACAACAACTCAAAACTAAGCTCTCAGCTCGAACGGAGCCGCAGTTTACATCGGGCCAAATGCTCCTGTTTTTGGCGCTGCCTCGGACGTGCTCCCTTCAGGCGCGTCAGGCAGCTCCCAGAGCCCAGTCTCGGCTTCAGCCCATCACGACTACCTGTATTATGTGAAGTTGACAAGACTCTCTCGCCTGCCTCACTATAGTATGTAGAGCATGTATGTATTACTCCATGCTTCTTCCCCACCATTACAGAAAGACAACAGATATCATCGCCAGCTATCTATCCCTGCAGTCCCACAGCATTGTCATCTAGACCTTGATGGACCACAAGTTGCATGGTGCCGTGAGGCTCAGCTCATGTTGGTGCGACGGCCCGCTCTGCAACCCCTCCCAGACCCCAATATCCCCGGAAATTATGCCGTAGCCGTGCTAAACAAGACGGGGTTGAGTGATGCCACACCTAAAGTTAGCATTGTAAAGCCAGCAATGAGGGGAATCTTCCAAACCCCTCAATCGTCTTACTAGTATCTACTTGGCGACTCACAGCGGAAGATTGACTCACCCCCGATCAACAGCCTGGAGACCCTGCCCCGGATGTGCCGGACAGATTGAACCTCAAATGCTCTTTAGGAGCCAACTGAGGCGTCATGTCTTCGACTTCGATATTACGTTGAGATTCTCGACTAATTTACCTTGGAGCCACTAGGTTCAGAGGTGTTTAATTATTGACTGAATGATGCTCGCAGTCGTGAACTGTTTCCTTGGCTACCAAAGAAATCTTTGAAATCAAGCACCGAGTGCTCAAAATTAAGCCCGACGGTCTTGGACTGTTCTCCTCTCAGTCCGTGGGTCACTGCTATTGGATTATTGACCTGCTTTGGTGGTTGGCATTGTTAAATTTCAGACCCCCTTTAATTCCCAAAACCCCGTACTCTGCTACTTTATACAGGGATTGTCTTTGAGAACGGGCATCTTATTGATTCAAGCTTGAAGATGAATTCTAGGAAGATCGTGATGGGTGTAACCTCCGTCGGCTGGTACTTGTTACAGATATAGTCCATCACCCCTGATGGCTTGATATACGCTGTTGCAGCAAGTGCAGTCCCAATCTGGCGACCTTTTGCTGGGACGTACAAAGCATAGAAGATATAGGTGGAATAGTCACTGGTACTTTATGGGGTTATTTTCGGCGATAATGCCTTGCTGAAAGGCGTTACACGAAGGAGAAAAGTAAGGGATTTGCCTTGGTAAAACGCCTTACGCAGACGCATTCATCACCAGACTTTGAGGAGAAACAGAACTACGAGAAGAAGATGCCGAGTTCTGAGAGACCTAGACGCGTCAGCTATAAATATTTTGATATAGCTGGGGATAACGAGTAAATGAATATGCTGGGACTGATGAGGATTGTGAGAGCGTGGAGGTCGAAGTAGAATAATATTTCAATGACAACTCAACGGAACGCAAAAGATTGTAGCTTGATATTGAATTTAGCGAAGCCAGTCACGGAGATCTATGGAGATAGAAGGAGAAAAGCCCACGGGATTCCCTACATTTTACGGTGTTAGCTGGTGTCCCTGCTAGGGCATCATCCAAGCACTTAGACTAACCATGTTCACTCGTCAGAAAGGGGAGTTGGCTATCTCCGTCTTAACTAAACAAGACACACTTGAGAATCATAAGTCGTATTGAAAAGAATAAAGTATAGGTGAGAGTGGTTCCAACCTGCTACGTCCGCAAAGACCAACCCGGTATCACCAAGTTGACTTGTCTGTACCATCAACAGACTCACTTCTAGGAACCGGTCGCTTTACGGCCGTCCCCCATGATGCTTATCTTCCTGTCCTTGACCTCTCCCTCAAGCGTGGCATCCTTGGCGCTGTCATCCACATCCAGTCCCCCAGTCTTGCAATCTGTGCCGTCTTTCTTCTCGGCGTCGTCGTCATCATCATCGTAGTGAACTGGGCGAATAACCCTGAGCTTGACCGCCTCCTCGTTGCTGTCCTCGGTGTCAACCTTGTGATAGACGCGTAGACCGACGACTGCGACAGCGTTCCATGGGTCCTTCTCGAACTCATCTGGCTCTTCCTCCTGAGTTTCTGGAGTCTCTGTCGGAGCCGGGGGCTCAAGGGCAGCGGCAGCGATCTCCAGTTCGCGCTCAGAGAGTTCAGATAGGGCACCAACACTGCTAAAATCATCGCCGTCCTCTTCTTCTTCCTCTTCTTCTTCCTCCTCGTCTTCCTCTTCCGCTTCCTCCTGCTTCTCTTCTCCAGCGACAATCTCGGGCTTGGCGGAATCTTCGGTACCAGTGCTCTCCTTGATTTCTTCGGTCTTCTCCTTGGGAGTATTCTTCTCTTCAGCATCATCATCTGGAGAAGACTCTGGAGTCAGCGGCCCCTCTTCTGTAGTGGTTGTGTGCTCCGTTTCGACCGCAGCCTTCCCCTGGACGCCGGCGGCTGTTCCAGTCTTTTCAGTTTCCTCTGGGGTTTTTTCGCTATCCTGCCGTTTCTCCGCCTCAGCCTTGGTCGTAGCAGCAGCCTTTCGGGCTTTCTTAGCGGCGAGCTTTGACTTGTGCTTTTCCTTCTTCCTCAGGCTTTTCTTCAGATCTCTCTGATACTGCTTCGTTGCGAGATAATGAGTCTCATCTCGTGTGACTAGGACCTTCTTCTTGAGTTCGTTCTTCGATTTCTCTTTGACCTTCTTCTCATGAGCCTCGCGAGCCGCTTTCTCCTCGTCTGTCTCAACAATTCTGCCCTTGCTGTGTGCGAGATCATAGGCCAGCCCGATTCGGATCAGCTTCTCACGCCTATCCTTGGCGTTCTTCCTGATGACTTCGTCGACGGGGAGGAACTGCTCGTATCGGGTCGCGTCAACCTTGACACGGACTTCGTACTCGCCGGCTTCTAAATCAAGCTCCACGTTGACGGATCGGCACATTCGCAAGGGAGTCTGACTTCGGACGAGGTAGTCTTCTTGACCTGCCTTGTGAACACGGAAGGCGAGACTGAAGATATACTGGCCCTGTAGACCGCGGAAGTAACGGTCATCAAGCTGGGCGAGCACGATGACGACGGGGCCGGGCTTGGCGATATTGAAGGAGAAGTGTGTATCGTGGTAGTCCAGAGTCCAGGGGACGGCCAGCGTAGTCCAGACCTGAGAGACACGCCATTCAGGACCAAAGAGACGTGTTCGCTCAAATGCCTGGTATTTGCGAAGGAGATCGTTGTACGATATCCAAAAGTCTCCGTCGTCGCCGAAGCGGTGGCCAAGCTTCGTAAGCCACTCAGGAGTCCATTCCTTTGACCCATCACCTGCCGGTTCTATTAGCAAACTGGTGGTCCATCATCAGATAGCGTGAAGCTTACTCCATGGACCTTTCCATTCTCCCTTGCCCCAGGGGTTCTTGAGGCGGAGAAGACGTTGGCCGTCAATTTCGACAGCCTTTTGGATGGAGTAGGCGTGAGACTCGACGATGCCCTTTCTCTCTCCCCAACCATTGCCCCAGATGCCTGTACTGCAGCCGAAGAGGAACTCCTAGTTCACCTTCATCAACTCTTCGTTCCAGAAATGCTCCTATACAGCCGGTTAGTCTTGATTTGTCCATACAGTTTGATAATGAGCTCACCTTGTCGAGGATATCTGTGGTCCAGAGCTCCGAGGTGACGCCTCCGGTAAGATCTTCAATACCCTCGCCGCCGAAGCCGCCTTCAATGCAGGCGTAGTCACCGTGTGCCTTGGCATAGCACTTCTCAAGAAGGGGAAGCCATGTCTCCTGCGGATGCGCGCATTGGGCGAAGTAGAGGGCGCCGCTGTTGGACTGGTAGACTCGTCGGTATGCCTCGTCCGAGTCGACGCGCTCAACATCATCAAACAGGATTCTGTCAAAGAACCCTTCGTCGTAGTCAGGCTTGATAAGGTATAGCTGTAATTTAGGTTAGTTTTGTGCTTTTTGAAGCTGTAGAATGGGACATGGGAGTCATACGAAGTCATCGACAATCTCTGAAATCCACTCGCCGTCGCGATGGAAGACGAAGCCGTAGACACCAACAGCCTCGTCATGGGCCACACAAAGCTTCTCAATGAGATCTTGCTTGTTGCTGAGAGTGCAGAGAGCGGCCATCAACCAACAATCTCCATCGCGACCCTGGCGCACATCATTGGCAGTGGGGCCGTCGATGTAGAAGCGAGGGGAGTCGAAGATGTCGCCGACTCTCTTGACGCTCTGGGGCTGGAGGTTAACTCCAGAAACTGAATCATCCTTGTCGTTGGAGAGGCACTGGAGGCAATCGCGGACCCAAAGCTTCAGGTCAGCCTCGATGTCGAAGTGAGGATCGCGGTATTTCTTGTTGATGCGGCGGCACTCCTTGACGATCTTCTCCACCTTGGCGCGGCACATAGCGGCGGCATCTTCGTATGAGGCTTGGGTGGTTTTGACTTCAACTTTCTTGTTCTTTTTGGCAACGATATCGGTATAGGTGTTGGAAGGAATGACAGTGGTTGCTTGAGGTACAGTTAGCTAGGTAAGTAGCCATAGGGAGAGGTGGCCAGCAGGACGTAATTTGCATCACGTACCCTTGCCAGGCTTCTTGGTAGTGAACTTTGCCCAAAATTCGTCGATGATCTCCTGCGGCGTCTGCTTGTTCCGCTTCACCGTCTTAGGGGGCATCTCGAAATCGGTCGCCGGGTCGGCGTGGGCGTGGGAGGAGCAGGTGGATGAGGTGTCGGACATTGTAGCGGGAGTTGGGAGTTGGGGACTTGTTGATATGATCGTACAGTAGCTTGGTCTTTCCTTGTTTGGCTGGATTCGCACCTCCTAAGGAGAATCGAGGGACAGACAGAAGGTGCCAGAGGCTGGGAGTCAGGTATCAGGTTCGTGGCAATTAGTGGCGGAGGAGCCCACTATCGAGATTCTGATAGAGAGGTTAGTTGATACTCTCAATGATAACAAGATAGAAGGTACACCAATCGGTCTGATGTGTGTCCTTCTGCTGCTAGCTAAGTGGTAAGAACTGACCTTCAGGTGATCGACTACAATCTTCCGTCAAAAAAAATTGACTCGGACAGCGGAGTAGAGTAATATGAGGCAAAGAAAGCAGAAGTGGTGGAAGTGGACATGGAAGACAGAAACGCAGAGAGAATCCACAGTCAAATGACCTGGGACTCACCGACGCCTTTTATTACAAGCCGGCTCCAGACTTCAGACTACAAGGTAAAGTATCGTTATGATTCGCATGCACGTCAGCTTCCCATCCATTGCCAGCTCATCAGTCTGGTCCGTAATTACCCCAGAGCTGAACATCCCCCCTGCAAGCCACAGAGCGAGACCAGACAAGCCAGCGTCAAATAGAGCAATCACATCCGTGCGGCACGACGCCATTACTTGCTTACGACGCTTGCGAGATGGAACAAAAGTGCCCGCCCGCTGCCCATCACGAAACCCTCCAACCTCTTCCATCCATCCCCGCGCATTGGAGATGGCCAATTCATCCCCCAAAAGCTCGGTTCAGAATCAATTAAATTCGATCAGTGGTACAGGGTACTGACTGCAGGGGAGATCATGTCCGGGCTGGGTCCCTGCAAGCGTCAGCCCAATGCGTGTCCCGTCCCCGTAGGGCTGGGACTCAGCCCTGTCGACCTGCAGCCGCCCTATCGTAAAACAGAACTTTGGTCTTCCCGACTTACTTTGCAGCGCTCTTGGGAGTTCTTGGCATGTGGAACGCATCGCAAATGCACCATTGCGGCCCGAGACGAGCGGAAAGGGCGGGCCTCCACGCTTGCTGGTTGGTGGCCGTCGTCGTCACCTGCGGCTTACATGCCCAGTACGAAGTACAACACGACCCAACATGCATGCGCTGAGCAGCATGTTACATTTCACGTCGAATCAACGCAATCATTCCTCATCCCGCGCCCCCATAAAATCAAACGCTACCGTGTGCTTGCCTAGACAAGCCGGTGTGAACACGAGCGCTGCGGTAACTCGGTGCGCCGTCTTGGCTAATATGCAACCTGTAAGCCTCTTGAGTTCCACACAACGAACGCCTACAAATGAATGACCCTGCATATCTTTGTCGTTGGGCGTGATAACGGTAGGCGGGACCTTCTTGGGGTCGCCAAAGAGGAAGCACGGCAGAAGAGTGTTGCCCCAGACACAGTACAGGTCGGCCCGGTTCATATTGGCAGCCTCGTCGACGGCGACGCCGCGAGCCAACGTCGTCTTCCAGTGTCTCAGCTCCTTGACGTTCTCGGTGGCAGCCGGGGTTGTGCACATCATGCATCGTGTCAGCGGCGTCCAGGACGGCCTCGAACAACTGCTTGACTGTATCGGCCTTATTAGCGTGGGAATTTTTGACCTGCGTGAAGTCCATTGCTCCTGCTGCCGCAGCGTCGGTGCCATCATATTCGGGGTGAGACCCAGTTCTGACGAGGATTCTCAGATAAGTTCTCAAACAAACTGTTGGACCATCTCCCAAGCCTAACGACCAAATTCTGCGGATGTCCCACTCCCCAGCTGAACCCGTTCAACGGCATGGTTACTCGTGACATAGACGCGAAATTTGATCCAGGTCTGGTCTGGAGGCCAGAGTCTCCCTTCTATCACCGTCTCGGGCGCCCAGCTGCATTACCGGAGATATAGACAAAGAGATAGAAATCCGGCTTCTATAATAGAACAGTTGCCTATGCCTTGCTTTGCTATTAGCATAAATACTATGGACCAAAGCTAAGTTCACTGCTATAATCTTATAGTACGATATCAGATATCAATATTTATAATAGCTGATTGATTTAGAATACCTGAGGGACTATAGTAAGATCTATACTAACATTCCCACCAAGGTTTGGATAAACAACTTTTTAAAATGGACTTACTGTAAGCAATATCATAATAACCTAAAAGGCCATCTTAGCTGAGGTTCAGCTACCTCTTAGTATTATTAACGAAGACTGAGTCTTGTCTCCTTCCAACCTCTAATTGAAGGAAGACTTACCTACTATTGACGGTAGGTATTGTGATTTGAAGGAGGAAGACAGGAACGTAGAAAAGGAGTAGACTTGGAGGCGGATGACGACATGAATACATCACTGCGTAAAAACATTTAGGCACGATTCGGCGCGAAGGGCCTGCCAAATCAAGCAGATATGCGCAATCGGCCACGACGCATTCCGTGTTAGCCTGCGACACGCAGACATGTCCTCTCCAGCTGTGTCTGGAGGCCGGGAGACTGGCTCGAGTTGGAACTTACCCACAGCTCAAACGTGAAATCTTCCGTCCCCCAGCACCATCAACTTCATCTTCATCTTCATCTTCATCTTCAGTCCCCATCTCATGGAACCTTCTTCATACGGCCTCATTCCACTCCTTTCCTCATCATGCGTCGTCAGGCGTTTTCTTTTTCTGAATCAATTCATTTACAGCTCTGCCCTGTCCGCCTCTGTCCACACTTCAGCTCCCCTCCCATCCAGCAACCACAACAACAGCCATCCAAAAGACGAGGGCCCTCCTACGCACCAGGCCCTCTCTTCTCCCCCTTTCTTCTCTTTTCTTCTCCTCTCTTCTCCTTCCTCCTCTGCCGTTCTGTGAGACCTCCTCTTCACCACGCGGTCCCCATGTGCGATTACAGTCGCAAGGGGCCATTGTCGTCCCTCGGAAACCAGAACAACATCCTCTCCCCTCGCCGTCGATCAATTTCTCCTTCAGCCCACCACTCTCGCGCACGCGTCCACTGATCTTTGCCGCCAGGCGGCACGCAGGCTTCCCGAGCCTCAACCATCCCCACGCCCAGGCGGGAAATAGCCTCTCTGGTCAAAGCCTGCGTATCAGCGCGTTTCCAAGCTCAACAACACATATCAGCCTCGCGGGGTATATCCTTCGCAGGTTGCCGTAGAATTCTCAAGTCGTTAAGAGCCATGTGACAGCGTCTGTCGTTCAAAAGGTAGTAGTCCTTGGGCGAATGATCCAAAGTCCTTTTCGAGGAAAGGTGTCATGATGCGGAGGAACCGCCCAGAGACCCTGTAGTAACCAAGGATCCGCACAAACAAGTCTAGGTGAAAAGATGTAAAAGTAAAAATAAAAAAAAGGGAAAATTGTTGGTAGATGTCTCCTCCTGCTTCGCCGCTCCACATGCCTTCGTGTTACCCGGGAGGTCCCCATTGCTCTGGGGAGCCTTCCGGAAGGGCAGCCCGTCACCGTCACCGTTGATGTGCCTCAAGACAACGGGACTAGTGGCTGTTTTCCGAGTAAAAGAAAGAGGTGCGAGATGAATCGAGACGGACCGAAGACGCCGTGCAAAGCCGATGCCGGAGAAAATATTGCGGGCCGATGCATGATTCGGAACAAAATAAACATGAACTTGAACGTAGAAATAGTATGCGTGTGAAGGTCGAGTTGGAATATGTTCACGTGTCGGCATCAAAAAAGAACAACAAGGTTATAAAGGAAAGGCGCCAACACATCTGGTGGCCTCCTCGAATCGTCCCCCACGCTGTGGAATCCGATCTAGTTGGCCGCTGTCAAGCCAGTCCCGTCTCTGAGTCGGCCTTGACAGAATGTCCTAGATGTGCTTTAAGCCACAGGGGCGATGGGGGCGATGGGGGCAACGGCGGCAGGGGCGGGCACGCCTCCCAAGTCGACAACCTCGGTGGGAATCTCGCCAGGGGCGTTCTTCTGGGGGCAGTCCCGGGAGATGTGGCCAGCCTCGCCACACTGGTAGCAGGTCTTGCCGGCAGTGTTAAGGGGGCCACCGTTGGGAGCAGTGCAGTCGCGAGAGATGTGGCCCAGCTTGCCGCAGGCATAGCACTTCATGGCCTGAGCCTGGCAGTCTCGGGCAAAGTGGTTAGGACCACCGCACTTGTAGCAGGTAGCGGGACGGGGGCCGCCGGCAAAACCACCACGGCCGTAGCCACCAGCGAAGCCACCGCGGCCCATGGGGGGTCCGCCACGGCCCATAGCAGGGCCGACGGGGTTGGGGCAAGCGCGCTGTTGGATCCATGTTAGTCGATCGGTACCGGTTATGAACGGGTCAGTGGAGGCATACGGCAAGGTGACCGGGCTGGCCGCAGTTGTAGCAGCGGCCGCTGGTGCCGGTGCCGCTCAGGCGGAGAGTAGGGCAGTCAGCCTGAACGTGACCTAGGCCCTGGCAGTGGTAGCACTGCTTGGCCTCGGTGGTGCGGGGAAGAGGGCAGCCGTTGGACTCGTGGCCTATGTACGGAACCGTTAGTCATTGATGATGAGTGGGAGCAATGCGGGGGAGAGCCGTACCGGGCTGCTTGCCTGCGGGAAAGGTTAGCATAAGAGACGCAGAACAGAGACGTGGGATGGTAACGCATACAGTTGTAGCAAAGGCGCTCAGCGGAGGAGCAGACCTCAGCGTAGTGGCCAACATTGCCACACTTGTAGCAAGCACGTCGAGAGAGGGAAGACATGATTAAGGTATGTGCCTAGAAGTTGGATCGGTTAGTACGTATGTTTGTCATGGGCTCCTCCTGTCTCCCCCTAGTCATCGCTCAGATTGATCATGTTCACCCGGGTCCGTCCTGTTCGGGTTGTAGGTGCCAGCTCAGTCCGCCACGCTTGGAGTTGATAGTATCGCATCGCTGGGTAGATACTGTTTAATCTCGGTACGAAAGGCAATGGCGGAGGAGGTTGGTGTCGCAGGACCTGGGTAATGCGTCGAATGAGTCCATGGTACCGGGGTCGTAGTAGATGGGACGATAATTCGCGGCGCATGGGAATTTCTAAGCTACCACGCCAGAAAACGCGCAAACGGCGAGGGAGCGACCCTGAATCCCATCGGAGAGTACTGTTGGCTGCAAGCGCGTATTCTCGACCGATCTGGGAGTCCTCAAGGGAAGCGGCTTGTTGTGTACAGTCGGCGCATCCGATGACGATGGAGGATGCTTGGTGAAGGCGAACATTCAGTCGTGACCCCGCATATCCTCCTTGGCTCGGTTACGATAACGGGCGGTCTGCGGGAGGCATATCGCGCAAGGGCACCAGTTCGCAATGCGACGCAGTCAGGATGTGGCCTTCGGTGGTTGCACCGGGATTCGGGTCGCACACGGAGGTCAAGTCGGCGCGGTCCAGGTCGATCTCGGAAGAGGAGTCGGAGGACGAAGCGAGGGCGATCAACGCATGCGCAGTTGGGCGTGAAAGGCGACGATGAAGATGAAAGGCGCAAGCGCAAAGCGCAAAGCGCAAAGCGACCAGCCAGAGAAATGTTGAAGTGGGCGATGGGATCGAGAATCGGCGGCCAGACGAACGGACGGAGGGGTGAAGGGGGCAGAGCGTCCAAACACACAAAATGAACAAACAAACCACGCTTTTCACGCACCTTTAAAGACTTGAAGTTTGTTGCAAAGATGTAATGGAGGAGGGTGCTTTTTTCTACACAGCGAGTCGAGAGGATTGAAACTTTGAACAGATAGGAGCGTCACCAGCTTTCTTCCAGACCAAGTTTAAAAAATTTGCGCGAAAGGGAAATGAGGGGAGGGCGGAAGGAGGAAAGGGAGTGAGGGATACTACGATTGTGGGGAGGGGGAGGGCTGCTGCGGCGCGCCTTCCTGCTTCTGCTTCGCCTGCGCTGGGGGGGGGGAACGGGACAGCGGCGGGTGAGCGCGTGTGTGTGAGTGCGTGTGTGTGTGTGTGTGTGTGTGTGTGTGGCCAAGAAGCGCCGCGGGTGGGATGTGGATAACCTCGACGGCAAGTGGACGGTACGAAGACAGGCATTGGTACCCAAGTACCTTCCCGTTGCTTCCAGCTGTCGGCCCAGAGCTGATTGTTGATTGGACTGCTGGCGCTTACACTGGCCGCTGACGCCCGACAACTGGGGACAACACGGGGCCCACCCACGAAAGAAGCACACAGGACGCGGCACGCACCACGCGGGGCCGTACCTCGGAGCACTGGGCGCTAGATGCACTGCGAGCTGGGAAGAGTCAAACCGCGAAGAATACAATACATCGTATATCCTTTGTGCAAAGTCACAGCTGGCGGCCGAAGGGCAAGCATCGGGACGGTGGAAAGGAACAAACAAGCGCGTGCAAGAGTGAGTTTGTTGCCTCCGAGTCCTAAATTCGCTCGTTCAACTCTGTGTGGTCTCGTCCGGTTGGAAGATGGTGCCTGGCCCGATTGGGAAACTAAGCATCCGCGACCCCTCCTTCGAGTTCTTTCCATTCATTCCCCCTTCTCCGTTGGATCCCCGGGAACGCATAATTTAATGCAGGCACTTACAAGAGCATCGGCTCCGGGCTTCCTTCCAGCCGCGAGAACTTCAAGTTGGCACGGTACATTTGTCCAGCATCTATCTCCACGTGATCCTCGTGTAATACTCCCAACGACAAAGAACACATCATCCCATCCTCCACATAAACACCTGTTCTGAGGTGCATTTCCCAAGCAACCCAACCTAACCCGTGTGGTGCCCCTTCTCTTCTCGGATGCTGTCCCGATCCATAATATGATGGTAAACCCGTCCCGGCGACGAAACCCTTTGAGCGGACATGTCGCCTGCACAACCGTGCCGTCCAAGGAACCACGTGATCACGCCAGCCTGGGTCGTCCCGAGGCATCCCTTGCAAGTAAAGACGGGCCCTAGCTTGTGCTTTACTGATGCTTGGAACCGGCCTGCTCGGATTGGACCACAGGCAAGGGACTCTCACCGACTCTCACCGACATAGTAGCATGTGTCCATGAGTCTTCAAATCCCTAATATCCGTCATGTTCGACCTACGTATCGACAGCGAACCCCGGCGCGATGCATTTTGAAGCCGGGTTCGGTTCATTGCACTCAAGAGTCGTTGCCAAATATGGACGTGGCTATTTTTATGGTCCGCGGTGCGGAAGGCAAGCTGTCCATCGTCTTCTTCTCGACGAAGTGTATTTCGTGGGTTAGGTAGGTCGTCGGTAATTGCCAGCTCAGTTCCGCAAGCAAGGTGAGACTAGGTGAGTCGGGAGCAATCATCCGGTTCCGTATTCGTCCAATGGCACATCCCCTCAGTGCACAGTCAAGTTGATTCGTCGATATTTGGTATTTGATGTTTGGTGATGCCGGTTGGACATGGTTCTCATCTCCGTCCTATGCCAGCTCAGTCGAATTACATGCCAGGCCATGCTCGAAGACACCCCCGATGTGATACCATGCGTCCTCCGCTTCGAACCACCATTGAATATGGCTTCACCACGAAAATGCTCGCTTAGTCAACTTCAGCGTCCAGCGCCTACCGTGCTGAGCGGCTATATCCTCCCTCATAGGTGATTGCGACTCGACTGGCCGCCTTTCAAGTCCACTAGATCCCTACTCCTCACGATCTTGGCATCCGTGCTACTCGCCCGGCCTCCGAGGGATGTACCGGAAGCGGGACCTCCATCGTAGGTGCTGTAGACCGAGGAGTAGCCTCTACCACATACGACACTCCGTCATCGGAGGCATACGAAGGCGGTCGAGGTCCCGAACGGGTTGTTGTTCGTGGTTGTACTTGATCCGCAGCTTCGTTGCGCTGCCAGAATAGGCGATCGGGGTCGACTCTCTGTTTATCCCCCCTGTCAGTCTCGTTACACCCTCGTTAAGGCGTTTAACCCAGGGACTTACCACGCTCTCCCGCCAGAGGCCATATGCCGGAGGCCTCGACTTCCCCGCTTCACTTTCCACTCCAGCCGCCTCCTCGTCCCGTGCGAGTACGACTTTGATAGGACGATGTGGTACCGCATACCCGCGAGGTCCAACGGGCTGCGTCTGCGGTAGACTCGCTCGCCCAGCGGCCTCCCGATTGCCCCGTACGACAACAACACAGAGCCGGATGATGCCGTGGAAGAAAAAGATGGTGGCAAAGAGAATGACGAGGACCAACATGATGGTCATCTCACTGGTTTCCACCTTGTGCGTCATAGAGAGACCAAGATCTAAAACTCAGTGTTAGCACCGTCGGTCGTGAACAAGGGAGTGGAAGCTGTGGGTTAACTGCAAGGTTACATACAGACAGCAACCAGCGACACTAAGACTAAACCCGACACGAAGCAACGGAGAATCTGTGCCCGCACGTTCCTCGATTTTATCCATGGGAAACAGAATAGGAAGCGCTTTGGGTGACGGGAATGGTGATGTCTTCGGCTCCTCCGGCCGTATCTTTGACTTCCATGGTTCCCTACAGTCCCAGTTGTCTGTGATTCGGCCGTATCGTCTTCACTGGGCCTTTCCGTTTGGGCCAATTGGGGAGGTCTCGGTGATGAAGACTGGGTCGAAGGCATCGTGGTCAAGCGACCGTTTAGGTGTAGTTCATGCTGCGATGGAGGCGCATTGGACCTGGAAGACCATGGCCTGGCAAAATTGGAAAAGTGAGCCCCTCCTGGAGGAGCTATTCCTGCTTGTTCGACATCCGGAGATTTCGGGCTCTCAATGTTCACGCGGTAGGCCTCGCTGGGTTGGGGTTGGGGTTGGGGTGGCTGTCCTCTTCGAAAGAGTCGTAGGAACGGGCGATGGGATATCGAAGGGTTGTTTTGTTGGATCTCTTGCATGTCTGCTTCACCGTGGCGTTCAATACGAGCTCGTCTGATGAGATCGGCACGAAGCCTCTCCATAGTGGAAGGGTCGTTCTCCATTGTAAACGCTTATTAGGCAAGGTCTGGGTCGAGATTTTGGGTTGTTCAAGTAGATTAGCCCTGGGCCTTGATTCGGGACCGGCGGAATCGTATAAAAGGAGCGTCGTCAGGATATATCGCCGTCGTGATAGGGTTGCGGTCGATTCGGTTCAACAAGCAACGGTCACGTCAGTTTTTGACAGCGGTCTCAGATAATGAGATGCCGCCGTGACGTCTCAGTGAAGGAAGAATGATGGAAGAATGGGAACAATAAGCACAGTAAGAACAATGGCTGTAAGGAGGGAAGCCTCCGAGTAGAGGGAACGACAGGGCCGGAACAGAAATGAATCAAGGAGAGAAAGCTGGTTGCGGCATCAGGACATTATTGGCGGGCATGGTGCAACATCAACACAGACTGAACCGAATACTAATGCGGAAGCGTCTCTCTCAACCGAGACACACGGGTTCGTCTGAGACCTTTGGGATGATGTGGGCCAGAAGAGCCGGAAACAAAAAGGAGAGGAAGACTGGAAGAGAGGGACAGAGAGAAAATACGAGGAGAAGCGAGAAAGGGTATGCCACCAATAGATACTTTACCACGGGAAGCCGGGCAGAAGTTCAACGGTCATTAATCACGGCGACCAACGAACGACCTCACGAAACAAGGGGACGAGGCGATCAGGGCGATGAGGGGCGACAGGGACCCGCAAAGGATCAAGGCACTAGGAAGGGGGGGGGGGAGGCTACGGGCCCTGGTGAACCCATGCTGTGACAGTGGGCGTGTTGCAAAAGCAACAAGGCTTAATCAAGTTGTCTCCCAGCTCAGCTCTGTCCCGTCTGTACATTAGTAGTATCCGTGCGTGGACTTGTCACACACACGCAAGAGGCGTTCGGAAAGCATCCCAGGGGGGACAAGTGGCAGCCGGGATCAGAGTGAGAAGTGCTGGATGCCGTCCAGTGGTTTCATGGGTTTTGGGGGGGGAGGTTGCCTGTCGTTTGGGGGAGAGTGAGACGCGCCATGCAAGGTCCGGTTCGCGGACACGGAGAGGGTGGCGCAACGTGGATGTGGATCGACGGCCTGCTGGGTGTCCCCCCCGTGCTTCAGTGGGTGCTCCCTGGACGTTCCCTGGACGCTCCCTGGACGGTGGGCCCCAGAGGCGTTCTCGGGCTCGTTTAATACCGCCCGCAGGTGGCCAACCACGCGTCGTCCTAAACATGCACCTGAAACCCATCCGAGGCCCTTACCAACTGGACGCAACTCAAGCCATCGCCAGGGGGCACATCCATTGGATGGACTCATAAGCGATGAGAGGACTGACGAGAAGCGTGTCATGCAAGGCGAGGGCAGATGCTTTGTTTTGTTGTGCTTCTTTCGGTGGTTTTCTTTCCGTCTATTTCTTCTGCTGTTTCCCGGCGTTGTTGGTCCCCTGCAACAAGCATTGTTCATCTCATGCAGATGCTCCAAGCCTGTGTCATATAGGTGCAACACGGCATCTCCAACCCCCCCCT